>JAIUZE010005460.1:0-42680 GCA_022085475.1 Heliosperma pusillum
CTTAGGATTGTATATTATTATACACTCTTTTATTTACGTATTTATACGGGAAATATGTCTCCCGTTTTGGATATTTCTTTTGTATAATATTATTTCTTTTTTTTATGAACCCTTTTATTTAAGACACCTTGTTATGTATTCTCATCTTTTATTTAGTTAAATTATTTTTTTTCTTTCCGCAAATTTGAGGGTGTCACATTTTCATCATAGTTTTCCTCTCTTATCCTCCACTACCCTCTTTCTCATTTTAAATTTTTCCGTCTTTCTCAAAGGTGAATTGTATTCATCTTTTGTGTCCTTACGTAGGTGGAGACCTTCAAGACCCCGACAAGGATTAATATCTCGTGGAGAAAGACCTAGAAGACAATTGAAGACGCACAAAGGTAACGGTGAAGGGTTACTCGATATCAATACGTGTTTTAATGCTTTAATCGATGTTTACTAAATGTCTAGTGACAATTATTAGGCATTTAATGTGCTTTGATGTTAGTAAATATGGTTGGAATTGGATGAGTGTTGATAGAATTTGTGTTGGTTGTTGTTACGGTTGAATTTCGTGTAATGTTAGCCCCAGCCGGCCGACCGGCCGCCGGTCAGCTGACCAGCTGGGAGTGCGGCTGAAGTGAAATTTTTATTTCGAGAATTTTTGGTATTTTGTAAGTCTCAGCCGGACGACCGGCCGCCAGTCAGCTGACCGGCTGGGACACCCCCCTCTCTTTTCTCTTTTTCTCAATTGGCATGTGTTCCCAGCCGGGTAGCCGGCAGGCAGACCCCTTAACCGGCTGGGACATCCCTGCATTTTTAGTGATGTTTTATTGTTGGTGAAGTGCCAGCCAGGTAGTCGGCAGCCAGTCCCTTTGACCGGCTGGCACCCCCTGAGTTCCTTTCCCTTTTCTTTCCTTATGCTCCCATTTATAATAGTTTGTACGGTTCGTTTATTGTATAAATTTACGTAATAACATTAAATGTTCATGTTTAGAATATATGATATCCCAGTCGCTTATATCGCATGTTTCGTGACGGTTTTTGATATGCCCCCCTATGTGTCGGTTCTACCTATGTTCCTTTCCCTTTTCTTTCCTTGCTCGTTAGACTGGAATGTCGGAACGAGGAGGTGTATCCTTGTTTCTTGTATGCATGTGTAAGTGGGGATATGACGATGTTGTTAGGAGGTGAACGCAATCCGTTTATCGACCCGGCCGTCAAATAAATGTTGTATCCTTGTGAGGTGGTGTCATTGCATGTAGCGTACTAGCTTGACTTTTGAATATAGATCTCTTTCCGCCTCTTTCGTGTAGTTGTGACCGAATTTGGTGTACTCGGCTTCTGTGTTTGACCGAGTCTTGGATGCAAAATGTTTATCGCATGTCGAATCGGAACACATTTATTCTGAGAGTCTGGCCACGTTTAGACTAGGACCGTATTATTATCGTCGTCCTACCGAGAGGATTAGAGTCTTGTGTGTGCGAAACATCTTATCGTACACGGTTCCGGGGAACGTCTTACCCCGTGGACATGTTTGTCTAGGTCATGAGTATACGAAATGTCTTATCGTATATGGTTCAGGGAAACTTCTTATCTCGTGGACTTCCATTGACTTGTCTTGCTATTGTACATGATGCTACTGCGTGCCATTTACCGTGAGAGTTATGTTACCATAGCATATTCGTATGTTAGGATGGATGTTTAGATGTTGATTATTTGTGACTGTTGGATGACTTGGCGTGGTTTATTTGTCGAGTCTCTACCTTATCAAGTATATTCCACTAACGTTGAGATGTAAGCCCTAGTGAGTATATAGTTGCCTAAGGGTGTCTTCCTCGAGTCTGTCTATAATCTGATGCTTACAGTTTTGCACTTCATGTGCCTATAGCTTTATATATTGAAATGCTTATTTGTACTTCTCGTAATTCACACACACACACACACACACACACATATATATATATCGTCAATATCCGGTGCAAACGACCACTCGGTGGATACGGTGCAAATGAACTAACTATTCAAAAGCTCACGTGCATAACTACATGTTTCTATCCTTCATCCTTTCCATTTACACTAATAACTTTATCTCCTTCCGCCCGATTTACCACCACCACCACCATTAGACCCCGCCATAACCAAACACCGCCACCATCAGGCCACACCGCTGCAATACTTAACCGCCTCCACCGTCGGCGTCAGTGAGTCGTCCTTGACTCACTCACAGCAGCGTCTTAATTGACTCACTTATAGTAACGGTATAATCACTCAATCACGTGAAATCATGCACAAGCACCACTACAACTTCCTTAAACAACAATAAAGATAAGAATACCACCACTCCTAACTCATCATCGGCAGCCAATCAAAACTAGTTTATCTGGTTTATCATTTGATGTATCTCAACCCTGTTTTGATGTACCTAATAACGATGTTTGTGTATCTACATGAAATAGTGGCTAGGTACATCAAATATTAGTCTAGGTACATCAAATATTAGTCTAGGTACATCAAAATTTATTGCAGATTAGTTGCCGTCGACCAGTATTACCAACGGCGCCGGCGCATAATCGGTAACCACGCTAGACGTCGGGCAACTTAGGCGACAAAACTTACAAATTAAAAAGGTGGATATACATCAAAATCGAAGAAAGACACCAATGGATCCACTTCCCACCGCAATCGGAACCAACAAAGGTCGTCATCGTCGCAACGATCGGCGAAGGAGGAGGCGGCCTGATGCTCCGGCAAGATGGTCGATTATGATTTGGGGCTGATATACAAATAATGATGTGGGAGATTAAGTTAGATTGAAATGGGGGGTTGTTAGTTTGATGATAATGATGGCAGGGAAACTTGTAAAATGGTGCAAGGTTGGGTTTTATTTGTTAATGATATACGCAAGTTGTTCATTAAGTTTATTTAGGTAGTTCGTTTTCACTTTTTGCACCGAGTGGTCATTTCCACCGGATCCTAAATCTATAAATATAAATATATATATATATATAGGGTCAGGATCCGGTGAGAACCACTAACATAATGAGAACCGTGAGAACCCTCACTAAATCTCCACCAAATCTTGTTTCGAAAGTTTTGTTGAATTATTTACCATTAGTTTAGTTTATTCAAACAAAATACTTGAAGTAACTAAACAAAATTTATTGATTATATTAAAAAATATGAACTTAATGTACATAAATTCAATTTGTACACTAAAATTACTCTAAATGCGTGAAAACGAGCACTAGGTGCACGGAAATTGCTACATGCATGAAAACAGTTACTAGGTGCATGAAAATAACGGGCTCTAGATGCATTAAAATGAGCACCAGGTGCATGAAAACTTTTAGATGCATGAAACTGGCTACTAGGTGCATGAAAATTAATAAATCGTATTTCACCTCAATTTCCGTCAGTAACCTATATTTTTTTCGACCTAGATGTACGTTACCTAACCATTAAATTCTACGCCGAACCCAAAAAACGTCCTTATATTTTAAAAATAAATTTTGTAAGACGGAGTTCTCACGGTTCTCATTATCTTAGTGGTTCTCACCGGATCTCAATTATATATATATATATATATAGTCAGGTTCAGGTAAGTCCAGTTATTTAGGTGAGTCCCTAAGTCCTAATCTAAGCCATTAGATTTTACAAGAGATGGATGTATGAGATTAGAAGCATTAATACACTCACCTACTACTAACTAAGGCTAATTTGAATTTTTGAAATTTTAGAACAAGTTTTTATCACTGTATTACAAATTTATGTAACTTTAGTTTTTTACGAATGTAACTTTAGCCTTTTAAAGTGTAACTTTATACTAATTTAGTCATTTTCGAGTGTAACTTCAGCCTTTAATGGTGTAACTTTATGCTAATGTAGTTCATTTTATATATTAATTTGGAGTTATGTAACTTTAAGAAAAATTTTATGTAACTTTGTTATTTTAAAGTGTAACTCCAGTATTTTACGAGCGTAACTTTAGCCATTTAAGGCTATTTTATATATAAAAATTTAAAATTATGTATTATAATGTTATTTTGAATATATTAATATGATTTTATGAAATTTTATGTAACTTTAATATAAATTTATGTAACTTTAATAAAAAATTATGTAACTTTAGTCAAATTTTTTGTAACTTTAGTCAAATATTGTGTAACTTTTAGCCAAATTTTATGTAACTTTAGTTCTTTTATGTAATTTTGGTACTTTTACTGGGTAACTTTAGTCCAAAATGATGTAACTTTGGTCAAATTTTTTGTAACTTTAATTTAATTTTATGTAACTTTAATCTAATTTTATGTAACTTTATTATTTCATATGATTTTAATATGTCAATTATGTGACTATTATTTCAAGTATGTCACCAACAACTGCCAACCACCACCCTCACCCCCCGACCGCCTACCCCTGCCCCTCCCTCACATACCCACCACCACTACAACCCCTGCCCCACCACCACTACAAACCCTGCCCACCCATGTACCCACCACGACGACCCAAAACACCGACTCACTATGGACCACCCCCAAGACCACCCACCCACCATGGACCCAAATCTGAAAAAGAAAAGAAGGGTGGCGGCGGAATGCGTCGCTGGTTAAAGGAGGAAGAGGAAGAACAAATCAGAGGAGGAGGTGGGATGCGCGGAGGCCGCGAGAAAATAACGAAGGACAAAGAAGAGGAGGAAGAAGGAGGCGGCTGGGAAGGAGGGAAGAGGCATGAGGGTGGAGAGGAGGGAGGACGAACGGCGTGGTGGGACGAGGGAGGGAGGAGGAATGTCGTGGTGGCCGAGCGAGGAGCCGGTGGTGGCGTGGTGGCAGCGAGAAGATGGTGGTGGCTGTGGTGGAAAAGGAATTTTAGAGAGATGAGAGGAAGAGAGAGACGTGAGTGAAAAAGTGGCTAGTTGTTGTGTGACTGATTAGGGTTTGGTTAGTTGATAGCATTTATACCAACCTTTCTTTTTTGGTTTTAATCTTAGCCCTTCAATTGTTTGATCTAATGGTCAATATTAGGACTTATGGACTCATCTAAGAATGGTGGACTTATGTGATCCCATTTATATATATATATAGAGGTGGGTTCAAATGAGTCCCTCCTTCTCTTTTGAGTCCTTGAGTCCTAATCCAAGCCATTAGATCAAGATGATGAATGGCTAGGATTAAAACAAAATGGAGGGTCAAGATTGTGAGACACACACAATCCATGTTCTTTAAACCCTAATATAAATACCCATTTTCCACTCTTTTTCTTCATTTTCACATCCTCTCATTCTCTTTCTACCTCCCTTCTCTCTCTATATCCTCTAAAAAAAAAACCCTAAAAAAATACTACCCCACGGCCCACCCACCACCTTCAAACCACCGCCACCTCCTCCTCCCTACACCGCCACCTTCACCACCGCACCGTCCTCCTCTCCACCTTCCTCCTTCTCCTCCACTGTCCTCCTTCCGCCGCCGTTGTCCTCCCCTCGCCTTCCCCCGCCCTGTTCCCTCGCCTGCCTCCTCCTCCGCCTGCCTCCTCCCCCGCCTGCCTCCTCCCCTGCCTTCCTCCTCCTCCGCCTCCCTCTTCCCTCCGCCTCCCATATCCTTCTCCTCTCCCTCCTCTCCTCTTCTCGGCTAGACCACCACCACCAGCTGTGACACCCTCAAATTTGCGGAAAGAAAAAAAAAATTTAAATACATAACAAAGGGTGTCATAAATAAAAAGGTCATTACAAAACGGAAATAGTTTTATACAAAAGAAATATACAAGACGGGAGACATATCTCCCGTATAAATACGGAAATAAAAAGAGGGTATAATAATATACAATCTAAGAACCGAATATAGGTCCAAGGTAAATACTTCGCTCGCTAGCTCGTCAATGTACCCCAAATATGCATCACCACCTGTTCGACCGCATTAAATATAAACACGGAAGCCACAGTCAGTGGGGAGTAACTCCGAGTTCTCCCAGCCACGAAATGTCGAGTTTAATGAAACATGAATAACATAAAAGCAATGTATATGGAAATACAAAACTTAACATATAAGATATGCTTTTCATGTTATGAAACAAATAACTAACATATAACCTAGCATATGAAAGCTATCATGTGAATCCGTTAACAATCTATAATACAAGGTAGGGAAGCTGGTATGCTAGCTCAGAGGTTACCTTTAACATGGCCATGATACACTCAAACCCTAATCAAACATAATATCATGTGAATCAGTTAACAACCGGTAATCCAAACTCTATCAACCTTAGCCGCCTTGCATCTCACCTTCTAAGATTCATAGAATCATCAAACATGAAAGACCAATACGTCTAGAAACAGGCATAAGTTCTTAGAACAGTCAATAGTCGACTTCTGTAACTCGAGGCTATACCACAAGGTAGGAAAACATCCTAGTCCTAGACTGATCAGACCTAGCGACAACAGCTATTCCATTCCCCGTCCCATGACATAACCGTCTATGAGAAACTCTACTAGGCGACCCCCTAAGCAGCGATGGCTAGTACTTAAGCTGGCTCCAGTCCCAAAACGGATCAGGCAGCCATGCCCCGACTTGGATATAAACCCACCAAGCCGAGACACAAAAGCTATCAAGCAGTGAACTCCATATGCTCGTTAAAGATAGTACGGCCTATCAATGTCATGGTCCAAGCTACTCATTTAGAAGTAGAATGGTCAAGACGCCATATACTCATAATTCTCTATGGGTACTTAGTCAACACGACACATATCATACAATCAAACAGTCACGGGAAAAACTTCCTATCATGTGACTAATTGCATATATAAATCATATTCAAATATCATCATATCGCCTTATACTACTAAGGCTAATTCATTAATTAAATACAACCTTACTTGAAGACAAATCCCCGACCCGAGTCCCGCGACGGGTCATCAGTCAAAACGGGGCTGACTAGATCTTAGTTTGACCAAACCCGTTTGGTCAAACCGGCTATAAACAGAGTCTTTACCAATTAGACTTGAACATAAAAATCATCATATGCATTACATGTTTATTTTATTAAAACTTCTAACATATGAAATATTAAATTTTACGAAAACCCGCATGACTTAAAGGATATCAAAATAAACTATAATCTCGTATTATAATTTCTAACATGTGAGGAATTATAATATTATGAAAAATACTTTTAATTAAATAATTTACTTATTAAAATTTCCCACTTGCTAAATATTACAACACACGATAAATTAACACTAAACTCAAAAACCGTCACAAGACTAAAAAGGTGACTCATGGGCTGATTTGGGCCGGACCTAACACGGACCTGGACTGGGCCCACGGGCTGTTTTGGGCTAATTTGGGCTGTTTTGATCGACTTTACTAAAAACCGTTTCTTAATATTTCCCGCATGCTTAACATATTTAAAACCCGTCAAAACAACAACAAAACAATCAAGTATCGACACAACTCCCAAGGACCAAACCCGGACCAAACCCGGACCAATCCAGACCGGGCTGGACCGGACTGAACCGGCCTGAACCAGGCCTGAACCGGCCGGTTCTCAGACCACCTTACCCGGCCACTTCCACGGCCACAACAACCACCACCCCAAATTAATTCTAACATGGTTTTAATTAACAACATCCATTTTTAAACATCCAATTCAACCATCATTCATACAAAATCATGGTTATAAATAAATCATCTAAATATGTCAAGAACACTAAACATGTTAAAATTTTCATACTACATAATAATCATAACTACTTATCATGTTACTACCAAAATCCATAATTAACAATAACATGAACAAAACAAAAGATACAAAGGTATGTAACATTAATTCGTCGAGTAACTCGGAATCGTTACCTTAGCTAGCAAAATCAAGTAGCACCAAAATAAGAAGTAAAGAAAAATAAGAAACCCGTCTTCTAGTCTTCTCCTAAATTATGCGAGTCACCAAACTCGTCTTCAAAATCTTCCCCTATAAGAAATGACAAGAAAACATTATTAGAACTTAAAACTTGATTTTCCATAATTAAAGTGTTGAAAACGATTTTGTCGGAATTTAAAATAAAAAGTACTTGAAGATGGGGAGCGAAGAGGAGATCCTAGAAATATAAGTTAGGACGGATTTAATTAAGAAATGAAGGTTTTATGAAGGTTTTGCTCAAGAAAGACGAAGAACGGATGAAGAACGACGAAGAACGTTCAAGAACGATGAAGAACGATTTATTTGATCTTAAGTTGATTTGTTGTAAAATGAAAAGTTGTTTGTGAGTAAAGTGGGGTGAGGAGTGTCGTGTAATAGAGAGCAAACTAGTGAGTTGGGTTTTGAAATTGTGGTTATGGAATTGACCCGGTATAATAATTATATTACCGTAATTAATTAGATATTAAGTTAATTGAATTAAATATCAAGATATTCTGTTATTATAATGAAAAGAAATAAAATATCAAGGCTAAGAGAGGAAGAAAAACCGTGTGGTATGGGTGATATCGGCAGTCGTTTTGTAAACGATTGCGTAAATTTTCGTTAACTGATCGATAAAGATAAATTAAATATCGTAGATTTATATTAGTTAATCAAAAAGAATTAAAATATCTAATGTGATGGAAAAACGATGACCTGAGGCTCGGGAATCAATTGCCAAAGTCGAGTTTCGATTTTGTTTAGCGCTTTACGATGAGTCGGGAATAGTTAAATGACGTTCGGTTAAAACCGTAAACGTTATTCTTTAAATTCCGAATAAATTCAAAATAATTATATTAAATTATGATAAATCTTAATAAATCTAAATAAAAATAAATCAAAAATATTATTTTTTTAAATAAAAATTTCGGTCTTCAAACTTATGAGACGAGTCGGGAAAAAGTCAACGGAAAGTCAAAGTTGACTGAAAAGTCGAGAAAAGTCGAAGATGACTTAAAAGTCAAGAAAAGTTTATGACGACTTAAAAGTCAAGAAAAAGTCAATGACGACTTTAACAAGTCAAGGAAAAGTCAAAGACGACTTTTGTCAAGAAAAGTCAAAGATGACTAAAAACGGTCTTTTCATGAAATCTCTCAGAAATTCCAAATACGAACGCGGAATTTCAAAATAAGACTCAGAACAAAAATTCCTATTTTAAAAACTTAAGTTCTACTGAAAAGTGTAGTAAATATTTTTACTAGAAAAATCGGGTATATTTCGGGTTGTTACAATCACCCCTCCTTTAAAAGTTTCGTCCTCGAAACTTAGACGAAGAAGGAAGTAACATATATGTCGGTCTATTTCAAAACTGTTAAAATATACTTGTAATATAAATACTGAGTCTTATCAATGGTACGGAAAGTTCTCATCTGCAGTTTAAGAACATCGACGTCCCAAATCAAAGACTTTAAAAGATACATTTTCGCATCAATAAATGAGAAAAACTAGTTATCGAACGTCTCCAATAACGAGTCTCAACACTCCTTGACGGTAAAACTACTTGAAATCATAAAACAATTCTAAAAGCTTTTAATTCAAAAACTTCATAGCAAGGATAATAACTCTATTATCTATTCCTAAAATTTCTAACTAAAGCTTATAGTAATATATCTAAGAGAAAGGATACTCGATAGAAGGAACTGAATATTCGAAAGAATAAATCGAATAGAAATAGGAGGAAGGAGGAGATTTACCTCAAGCAAAGAGCTCGGGATATTTAGCTAACATCTTAGCTTCGGGTTCCCAAGTTTCTGATTCGACGTTTCCACAACGCCAAAGAATACGAACTAAGGGTACCACCTTGTTTCGGAGTTGTTTGTTAGCCCTTTCAAGTATAAGAATCGGCCTTTCTTCCAAAGCCAAATTAGGTTCCAAGTCCAACACTTCTTCTTGAATAATATGACTCGGATCACTGATATACTTCTTCAATTGCGAAACATGGAACACATCATGAACTTTACTCAAGTTCGGAGGTAATTCCAGACGATAAGCAACAGGACCAACTCTTTTAAGCACGCGAAACGGTCCAATATATTTAGGACTCAACTTTCCTTTCACTCCAAACCGTTTCACTCCTTTCATTGGTGACACTGTAAGGAATACCCGATCATCAACATCAAACTCAAGTGGTCGACGACGAACATCGGCATAAGATTTCTGTCTATCTTGAGCGGCCTTCATTCGCTCACGAATGACTTGAACTTGATCAATCGTTTCAGTAACTATGTCGGGACTCAACATATGATCATCCTGGACTTGATCCCAACAAACAGGACTACGGCACTTCCTACCGTATAAAGCCTCGTACGGTGACATCTTGATAGAAGCATGATAACTGTTGGTATAAGAAAATTCCACCAGAGGCAAACACTTCTCCCAAGAAACATGAAAGTCTAAGGCACAAGCTCGGAGAAGATCTTCCAAAGTTTGGATCGTCCTCTCGGTTTGACCATCAGTAGCGGCATGAAATGATGTGCTCATCAACAATTTACTACCCATGGCTTCTTGTAAAGCTGTCCAGAATCGGGAACAGAATCTCGGATCACGATCTGAAACTATATCTTTAGGAACTCCATGGTAGCGTACTATCTCTTTCACATAGGCACTAGCTAAGACATCTATACTCCAAGTTTCTTTGATAGGCACGAATCTAGCACACTTGGTTAGACGGCCTACAATAACCCAGATGGCATTCTTTCCACTAGAAGTACTAGGTAAAGCCATCACGAAGTCCATAGAAATAGACTCCCATTTCCAAAGAGGAATTTCCAAAGGTTGTAGCAAACCTCCGGGTCTTTGATGTTCGATCTTCACCTTCTGACAAGTAAGACATTTACTAACATACTTCTTTACTTCAATCTTCATCCTAGGCCACAAAACTGTGGTCTCAAATCTTTATACATTTTTCACCGCCAGGATGAATAGAATAAGGAGAAAGGTGAGCTTCATCAAGTATTCTCTTTCTCAACTCGGCACTTCTCGGAACATACATTCTACCATGGTAACGAAGGTAGCCATCATTATCCACCACACAATCCTTAGCTTGCCCCAGTATTATTTTTGCTCGTATGGCGATGAAAGTAGCATCCTCCGGTAAACAAGTACGAATCTCTCGATAGAAATCGGGTTCCGCAGTCAATGCACCAAGATAATCGAATCCTTTCCCAACAAACTGTATCTGAAGCTTCTGAAATTCTGTTACCAGTTCATCGGGTAAAGTACTGAGAGCATTTAATGAATGACTAGTCTTTCTGCTCAATGCATCCGCCACAACATTTGCCTTACCTTCATGGTAAATCAACTCGGCATCATAATCATTCACTAACTCTAACCATCTTCTCTGTCTCATATTCAACTCTTTCTGAGTAAAGATGCACCTCAAGCTTTTATGATCGGTATAGATTCGACAATGAACTCCAATAAGATAGTGTCTCCAAGTTTTCAATGCATGTACCACAGCTGCTAACTCAAGATCATGAGTCGGGTAGTTCACTTCATGAACCCTGAGTTGTCGAGAAGCATATGCAATGACTTTTCTATTCTGCAGTAAGACACATCCCAAACCATGCTTAGAAGCATCACAATAGACATCATAATCAGCTTCATCATCTGGTAAAGTCAACACCGGTGCGGTAGTCAATCTCTTCTTTAATTCCAAGAAGGCAATTTCACAATCATCGGTCCAGATATACTTTGCTTCCTTCTTTAGCAATTGAGTCATCGGTCTTGCTAATTTAGAGAAATCTTTCACAAACCGACGATAATAACCCGCTAAACCAAGGAAACTCCAAATCTCGGACACATTTTTCGGACTCTTCCATTCTACTACGGCCTCAATTTTTGCTGGATCGACCATAACACCGTCTTTTGAAATAACATGACCAAGGAAAGATACCTCGGGCAACCAGAATTCACATTTGGAGAACTTAGCATACCACTTTTGGCGTCGAAGAACACCCAAAATGGTTCGGAGGTGATCAGCATGTTCTTCCTTAGATTTAGAGAAGATTAAAATATCATCAATGAATACCACAACACATTTATCGAGGTACTCTCTGAAGGTACGATTCATTTGATCCATGAATATTGCTGGAGCGTTAGTCAAACCGAATGGCATCATATTAAATTCGAAATGACCATACCTCGAGCTGAAAGCAGTTTTGGGAATATCTTCTTCACGAACGGGAATTTGATGATAACCCGATCTTAGATCAATCTTTGAAAAAGTTGAAGCACCACGTAACTGGTCAAAGAGATCATTAATACGCGGAAGAGGATATTTGTTTTTGATTGTGACACGGTTCAACTCAAGATAATCAATGCACATTCGCAAAGAACCGTCTTTCTTTTTGACAAAGAGCACGGGCGCACCCCAAGGAGAAGCACTAGGCCTAATGAAGCCTTTCTCAATCAAATCATCAAGTTGAATTCTCAACTCTTTCAATTAGGAAGGAGCCATACGATAAGGAGCTTTAGCAATTGGTCCAGTTCCAGGAACTAGATCAATGGAAAATTCAACATCTCTTTCAGGAGGAATCCCGGGTAATTCATCGGGAAAAATATCTGGATATTCACAAACAATAGGAACATCCTCCAAAGACGGAAGACAAGAATCAGAAGTAGTCACTACGCATAGAAACGCTTGATGACCCTTCTTCAAAACATTCATCATTTTCATAGCTGAGATTAACTTCACACTAGCTTGCTTTCTAACTCCTTGATAAGATATACGAGTACCCAAAGGACTTTTAAGAATAATCTTCTGGTCACGGCATTCAAATCGAGCATGATAAGTAGATAACCAATCCATGCCCAGAATGATATCAAACTCTTCAAGAGGGAATCTAAGAAGATTAGCCGGAAAAGTAGATCCATTTATTGATATTGGAATGTCCGAATGAAGATAAGAGCATGAAAACACATCTCCGGACGGTAAAGATATAGGAGTACTTTCTCCAACTGAAGCTTTGATAGGTAATTTATTGGATAGTCTCATCGAAATAAAAGACAAGGAAGCTCCCGTATCAAATAAAATTAAACACGGTATTTCATAAATTGAGAACATACCCGTCACAATATCAGGTTGAGCATCGGCCTCAGCACGGCTCATGATAAAAATTCGACCCTTAGGTCTCCCCGAAGCAGCTGGTGTAGAAGCCGTCTTCTTCTTATCAGGACACTCATTAAACTTGTGTTCCGGTTTCTGACAATTAAAGCACACAAGTGGCTTGTTGAAACAGCCAATACCAGGATGCATAGGCATCTTGCACCGAAAGCAGATACGACCCTTAAGATCATTGTTGTTGCTCGGGAAGAATGGACGGTTTCCCTGTGTTGCTTGTCCACTCTGAAAATTCCTCCTCTTGTTTGAGAAAGAGGGAGAAACGGAAGGTCGAGAAGTAGGATATAATGGTCTCTTGCCATAAGAATTAGGAGCAACATACGAGGAACGAGCCTCGTCGGCAATCTCCCGAATAGAACTCTCTGCCCATAGAGCATCATTGTAAATAGAGACGAAAGAAGTAGAACCCCTACTGATCTTTCCCTTCACCTGAGGAGAAAGCTTTCCTAAGTAAAAGAATGCTTTGTCTTCCTCCCTTGAAATAAGCCGAGTGGCATAATGAGCCAACTCGTTGAACTGGGTTGTGAACTCCTGAACCGATAGTTTTCCCTGTTTGAAGTCCATAAACTCCTTCAGTTTCTGCTGCCTCAACTCATCCGGGTAGAACCTCACCTCCAATAGTTGACGGAAACGGGTCCAACCAAAATCAGGTTCCAACTTAGCAGTAGGACCAGAAAGAGTCCACCACTGATCAACTTCCTTCACTAAGAAGTGGGAAGCAAGACGGACTTTATCCGTTTCCTGAACGTCATAAAGAGAAAAATTCTTCTCCATTTCACGTATCCACCCCGAAAGCTGAATGGGGTCCACCTCACCACCATAGGTTTTGGCTTGGCTCCTAGATAGTTGTGAAGCAACCCATGAACAACTTTCGTGTCTCTCACGGTCGGGAGGAGGAATAGGATTCGCCTGTTGATTTTGCTAGTTTTGCTGATTCTGAATAATAAGAGTAAGAGCTGCTAAGATCGTGTTGTCAATTCTCGGAGGCATCTTGCAAAAGAAAACACAGATTAGTACTTATCATATAGCAAGCACAAAGAGACTACAACATAATCCTAATCTACCCATCCTACCATTCTATCTCACAAGTTTATTATTTTATTAAGGTCAAGTTATTTATGCAAGGGTACACAAACGTGCGTCGGGAGCAAAATAGCTCTGATACCAACTGTGACACCCTCAAATTTGCGGAAAGAAAAAAAATTTAAATAAATAAAAGATGAGAATACGTTTCTAATAGGTTCACTTTAGTGAAAATCGGTAAATTTTAAAACCGGAACCTACTATTAAATATATTCATCATAACAAAGGTGTCTTAAACAAAAGGTTCATAACAAAAAGAAAAATAATATTATACATAAGAAATTATCCAAAACGGGAGACATGTTTCCCGTATAAATACGGAAATAAAAGAGTGTATAATAATATACAATCCTAAGAACCGAATATAGGTCCAAGGTAAATACTTCGCTCGCTAGCTCGTCAATGTACCCAAGTATGCATCACAAACCTGACAACCGCATTAACTATAAACACGGAAGCCACAGTCAGTGGGGAGTAACTCCGAGTTCTCCCAGCCACGAAATGTCGAGTTTAATAAAACATGAATAACATAAAAGAGATGTATATGGAAAATACAAAGCCTTAACATATACGATATGCTTTTCATGTTAGGAAACAAATAACTAACATATAACCTAGCATATGAAGGCTAAGCTACTCATGCAAAGCTATCATGTGAATCAGTTAACAACCGTTAATCCAAACTCTATCAATCCTAGCCGGCTTGCATCTCACCTTCTAGAACTCATAGAATCATACATACATGAAAGACCAATACTTCTAGAAACAGGCATAAGTTCATAGAACAGTCAATAGTCGACTTCTGTAACTCGAGGCTATACCACAAGGTAGGAAAAACATCCTAGTCCTAGACTGATCAGACCTAGCGACAACAGCTATTCCGTTCCCCGTCCCATGACATAACCGTCTATGAGAAACTCTACTAGGCGACCCCCTAAGCAGAGATGGCTAGTACTTAAGCTGGCTCCATTCCCAAAGTGGAACTATTAGGCAGCCATGCTCCGACTTGGAGATAAGCCCCCCAGGCCGGAACACAAAAGCTATCAAGCAGTGAACTATATACTCGTTAAAGATAGTAAGGCCTATCTATGACATGGTCCAAGATACTCATTTAGAATTAGAATGGTCAAGACGCCATATACTCATAATTCTCTATGGGTACTTAGTCAACACGACATATATCATACAATCAAACAGTCACGGAAAAACTTCCTATCATGTGACTAATTGCATATAAATCATATTCAAATATCATATCGCCTCATATCTACTAAGGCTAATTCATTAATTAAATACAACATTACTTGAAGACAAATCCCCGACCCGAGTCCCGCGACGGGTCATCAGTCAAAACGGGGCTGACTAGATCTTAGTTTGACCAAACCCGTTTGGTCAAACCGGCTAGAAACAGAGTCTTTACCATTTAGACTTGAACATAAAATCATCATATTCAATTCATGCTATTTTATTCTAACCTCTAACATGTGAATTATTAAATCTTACGAAAACCCGCTTGACTTAAAGGATATCAAATTGAACTACAATCTCGTATTATAATTTATAACATGTGAGAAATAATAATATTATGAAAACCTTTTTAATAAATTATTTACTTATTAAAATTTCCCACTTGCTAAATATTACAAAACACGATAAAATAACAATAAACTCAAAAACCGTCACAAGTCCAAAGTGAGGACTCATGGGCTGATTTGGGCCGAACATAACACGGGCCTAGACTGGGCCCACGGGCCTGGTTTGGGCCTGTTTTGGGTCGTCATTTTTAAAACCGTTTCTTAATATTTCCCGCATGCTTAACATATTTAAAACCCGTCAAAACAACAACAAAACAATCAAGTATCGACACAAACCCAAAGACCAAAACCCGGACCAACCCAGACCTGGCTGGACCGGCCTGAACCGGGCTGAACCAGGCCTGAACCGGCCGGTTCTCAGCCACCACACACGGCCACTTCACACGGCCAAAACAACCACCACTCCAAATAAATTCTAACATGATTTTAATTAACAACATCCATTTTTAACAATCAATTTAACCATCATTCATACAAAAATCATGGTTATAAATAAATCATCCAAATATGTCAAGAACACAAAACATGTTAAAAATTCCATACAACATAATAATCATAACTACTTATCATGTTACTACCAAAAACCATAAATAACAATAACATGAACAAAAATAAAAGTATGTAACATTAATTCGTCGAGTAACTCGGAATCGTTACCTTAGCTAGCACAAAATCAAGTAGCACCAAAATAAGAACTAAAAAAAATAAGAAACCTGTCTACTAGTCTTCTCCTAAAATATACGAGTCACCAAACTCGTCTTTAAAATCTTCCCCTATAAGAAATGACAAGAATAACATTATTAGAATTAAAAACTTGATTTTTCATAATTAAAGTGTTGAAAACGATTTTGTCGGAATTGGAAATAAAACGTACGTGGAGATGAAGAGCGAAGAGGAGACTCTAGAAATATAAGTTAGGACGGATTTGAACAAGTAGCGAAGGTTTTGTGACGATTTTGCTCAAGAACGATGAAGAACGATGAAGAACACCAAGAACGATTAAAGAAAGTATTAAAAAGGTATTAAGTTGATTTAGTGTAAAATGAAAAGATAAGTGGTGAGTAAGAGTGGAAGGAGTAGCCGTGTAAATATAGAGGAATTATGGAGTCGGGTTTTGAAATTGTTGTTACGGGATTGACTCGGGTTTTATAATTATATTAAGGTAATTAATTAGATATTATTAGGTTTAATGATAGTTTAATCAAATATCTAGATATTAATTAGATATTATGTTATTGTAATCAAAAGAAAGGAAAATATCTAGTCTAAGAGAGAAGAGGGAGCCGTGTAGAAGTAGGAGAAATCGGATCTGTTTTTCAAGCGATTTGCGTAGTTTAAGATGACGGATCGATAAAGTTACAAATATCTTAGATATTCGTATTAGTTTAATCGAAAAAATTAAAAGATCTTAAGTGAGTGGAAAAAGATGACATGGGGCGTGTGACTCATGCCAAAGTCGGGTTTCGGGTTTGTTTCGGGATTTAAGTTGACTCGGGAATAGTTAAATGACGTTCGGGATTAAACCGTAAAACCTTCTCTTAAATTCCGAATAAATTCAAAATAATTATATTAAATTATCATAAATTCAAATAAATCTTAATAAAAATAAATTAAATTTATTATTTTTTCAAATATAATTTCGGTCTTTAAAATTACGAGATGAGTCGGGAAAAGTCAACGAAAGTCAAAGTTGACTTAAAAACGGGATTCTCATGGAATCTCGCAGAAATTCCAAATATGAACTCGGAAATTCCAAATTCGACTGGAAACAATAAATTCCAATTTAAAAACTTAAATATGCTGAAAAGTATCCGTAAAATATTTTCACTAGAAAAATAGGGTACTTTTCGGGTTGTTACATTTTTAATTCTCAACATCAAATGGGTCACTCATGCAATTTAATCATATTGTTGCACATATATCATGTTGAATTGTCTAGTATCAGTGTAAAAATATTAATCGAAAAATAGGAGCAGTAGCAAAAACACATTTGCTCTGATATCACTGTTGGAAATTAAGGACTTACCTTATGCGGAAGCGATTGGATCGTTGTGTTCGCTAACTGCCCACTACCATATATCGTACCTCCGGTGGCTACTAGAGTCCCAGAATATGTCCGCGCCCCAAATCTCAAGTCCCATATTGATGGTGGACTTAGCCTCTAGAGATGTATCTTTTGTGTGTATTGTATGTCTCCATTAGTTAGTCATCTCATTAGCCTTTTCCTTCTCCTTATAATCTCTCCACATAGAAGTTATAAGGGAGATGAAAAGATTATTTAATTACCTACTAAATGTGATTGATTAACTTATTAAAAGAGTAATTCAATACATGATTAATCCTTCTTTATGAAAGTAACAACCCCAAATCGTATGTGTCAAGCTCAGCATAAAAGTAGGGAGTTAAAAACCCAATATTTTCTTTGAAAATTATTTATTTGAAAACTAATATTACATAAATAACGGTATCCCATAAATAAAAACACCGGATATTTATGTACTCAATAAAGACAAATTACATTTAAATTTTACATTATACTTCGTAACGATTTATAAACTATTTACATGAATTTATAATTTAGAAAACCTATATGATTAGATAATTTTTATAATTTTTAGTCTTTATATATTGAACTTGAAAATTAGAAGAATCAGAATTTGCAAAAAAAAAATTGTTTAGAATTTTTTTGTCTGACATTATATTAGGCATATGCAAAACATATATGAATAATAAAAAATATACATTAATTGTGAATCGACAGCAAATAGAAACCTTAACAATATCTTTTAGCCCATGAAAAGTACATTCGATATAATTACGTAACTATATATTTATAAATCATGTACATATGATGATAAGTTTATGGAAAGATAGAGAGAACAAATATAGGCTTATATTTGATTTATGAACAATTGTTTTTAGATATTTTGGGTAATAACAACTTTTTGAAGGTGGACATTAGAGGTGATATGGTGGTAAACGCGGAGTTAGAGAGTTTTCGAGTTTTTAGATGAAGACTATTAGGGTTCTTAAGTCTTACTTAAGACTGGCACGAGCACAGACACAGGTACTATCTGTATTAAGTTTAAGATAGATCAAATACTAATATATAATGGTAATAAAGATAACTTTTTTGGTATTTTCTAAACAACAAGTGGGGTGATTTGTATATATTTAAACCGTCCTAAGTTTAAGACGGATAATGCCCGTCTTAAATGAGAATTTGGTTTATAAGGTTTGTTTAGTGGTGATTTGACCCGTGACTTCGTGTATACCCATTCCTTGGAGTAACTTATACCTCCACTTTATAAAAAAAAACTAGTTTTGTCTCCCGTAATACTCACGGACTATTTAAGGTCCCTTTTTAGCTTTGTTTATTTTCATTATTTTGATATGATGATTGACTCATATGTATTCAATATATAATAAATCAACAATTAAACCATTGCTTATTTAGTGGAAGTAGTATTTTAATGATTTTATGTCAAGAAATTTGTAATAGCTGACGGTTGAGAAAACCATAATCTGTTGGCGGTATATTTTGGTAAAGGTTATCTTATATGCATTCAATCGGCTTGAGTGATAATTAATAGTTGAGAGAAACATTTCGAACTTGACATGATCAAAAATAAAAAACTACAATTACTTGTCTTTAAGTTTTATGGTAAAAATCACGTAAAAAGAAGAATATATCGTATTGTGTTGAAAGTCAAGTGGTCATACAAAATATGCACTATATTAAGTAATTGTCAAAAAAATAAGGTATGAGAGAAAGTTGGATAGAGAACGTAGAAACATTGCTCATTTACTCCTTATTCAACAAAAAGAGAGACATTACTACTTCGTAAATAAGAAATAATTAAACACGACCCAATCCATTTGTTCTTTTAACAAAATTGAAAGATTAATAAATTTTATCCATGTTGAAAGAGTATCAAACATATTACGTGTAATGAAAACTCCTTCCTAAATTGCATGCGTGAATTTGGACCATTTTGTTATGGGAAAAAACACCAAGGAATTTTAATCAAATAGACTGATTACGTTAGTTATGTATGCATGAGCCCACGCGATCCCACTATAACAACTTTGGATCGAGTTTGAATAAAATGACTGATGCACGAATTTTGGAATGAAATAACACTACAAAAAAAAGGTCAATAGGAAAAAAACAAATGTGTCGCTAATTGGACAAAGATTAACCATAAATATTACGTATATAAGAAATTTATAAAACACCATTACTATATTTCTTAATATATTGTAATAACTAATAATTACATGTACAAAATATTATGAAAAAATGAAAAAATCGGCTAGAAGCCTAGAGGCATACAATCAGGTAATACGTTTGCCAAATGGAAGTGATCTCTCATGCCATTAGTCCATTACCACCTCCACCTTTTACCCTGCCATTAACACCACGAAATACAATGTTAGAGAATCATAATCGAAACAAATTGTTACTCGACTAATTGCATCAAAACTCAAGAAAAAATCACATTGAATAACAAATAACCTTCTCTTTCTATTCCTTTTCTTCAACTTTGCTTCTTATTTTTCTAATGCCCTTCAAACCTTGAGCAACTCAAATCTATGATACACGGACAATAACTTAGGAAAAGAAAATATACGAGTATGTTTTATGAGTTATTGAAATCAATACTTGAATACAGACTATTATCTTACCGATGGGTAGTTGGGTCCCTCGTTCAACAAATAACTAAAGCCTTTCATATGTAACAAAAAAATTGCAATTTGAAACCGGGTAGAAACTCCGTATTATATAAAATAGGATAAAAGTCTCGTTAACTAAAAGCAATTATAAAGATACGAAACCTCTCATCCTTGCTATCTTATGATAGGAATGTGTACATTATATTTTCAGTTGATGGAGGGGAAACTTTTTGTAGTGTTTACATGTGAAACTTATGGTGGTATCTTCATCCTTGCTATCTTATGATAGGAATGTGTACATTATATTTTCAGCTGATGGAGGGGAAACTTTTTGTAGTGTTTACATGTGAAACTTATGGTGGTATCTTAATAACTAAGGAAAACAAAAGGTTGGTCATTAACTAAGGAAACGGTTGTAGTTATGGAAGTGAGTAAAAGCGTGGAAATGGAGGGGTAAGACTTAAGAGTATGGTAATATTTTATTTGTATTACTCATAAATTTTTGCTGAGAAAATGAAAAGACTATTACCCTCTATAGTTTATTTGTATTTATTTGCTTTTATTATTATAAATCTTATTATATGTAGGTTTGAGTAAATTCCCATCTTGCAAAGATTGTGCCACGTGTCGCTCTATTAAGTACTCAACTTACCTTTTTATATTATTGTAAGATTGCTTAGTTTGTTTGTCAATTATTTTGATTATTTATTATTTATTGAAAACCTTGAAAAAACTTGCACGGATTTTATTAAATGAAAATCAGGTGTCACCATTTGTGGAGGTCTAGCTACAACTATTAAAATCGGGCCAAAATTTTCATTTTAATTATGCACGTATTAAAGTTTTCATTTTCTCCCGTGCAAAGGTCCTAAAAACATAGACAAGTTTAACTAAATGAAACATGCTAATTAATTTGAACGGGCCAGTAACTATTCAACCGGGTTTTAATGAAGTAACACATGTAATAATAAGAAAAAGTATAAACTCAAATTTAACTAAAAAGTGAAAATATTGTAGTACCACAACTACTCGGCCGATTGACACTAGATCATCATTTACGCTAATTACTATTGGAATTTATAACTCAAATTTAAAATCTTAAATATAACTTCATACCTCTAAAATTTTATATTAACAAAATTGAAACAACATATCCGTGCAATTTGCACGGGTTTAAAACTAGTATGTATTGAATAGTAACATCCACCTTAATGTGGCCGTTACAAACATAAAATTTAATAAATATAAATCCATCATACTTATTATATATAAGAGTAAATAGGTCAAGTGGTCAACCATGTATGGCCTTGTTCTTTTCAGGTTTATACGATTTTTGGTCCGCGTTAGGGTTATAAATGAGTCAAATTGACATCCTTTTAAAAATGTTTATTTTATTTAATTTTATTTAGAAACATATAATTATTCTTTTTTTTTTTTAAGATACTTCCTTTGTCACATTAATTTGTTCGCCTTTTATATTTTTTTTGAGGGGTATTTAAATCAAAGGTAAACAAATTAATGCGACAAATGGAATAATTATCTAGTTTTATATATGCTATTAGTAAAAATAAACATTTTTTGTATAATATATGCAATATTGCAACACTATTCGAAGTATTTTGAGTAACTACTAGTTTTAACCCCTTGCAAAATTGAACGAGAGTGTTTTTATGAAAAATAGTAAATATATTCTTAACAAAATATACATGATATAATTGGGTGGAATTTATACAATTAACTAAATATATTTTACGCATAATAATTCTTATAGAATGCGCTTTTACACTAAATTAATATAACACGGCCTTACAATTTTTACTTATTGAGAGATTAAATATAAACTGATGGAAAAACGGTACAACAAAAAGTAATAAAAGGTGTACGTATACTATAAAATTGGATACTAATTAAAAATGGTTAGAATATACTCTGTATAATGAAATAGGTACAACTGTTCCAATATGTAAACATGTAGCAAACAAACATGTCTCTCAATAATTTATTGTGAGACGTTTCTCCAAAGTTTCTTTGTGAACTACTCATGTTTTGAAAAGGGGAATGTTTGTCTTTAACTTATTTTTTACACTAATTTAGTGTAAAATGATTTTACACACTTTTTCAAGTAACCCAACAATATAAAACCTCTATTTCTCTAAGATTAATCAATAAATTCCTAGTAAGTCGTACTCCATATAATATCACGACATCTATTCACATTCATGTATTAATGACGATAATTCAAACAAATCAAACAACATTATTTTAAAAAAAATTGATTTGCTCCTAGACATAGATCTCCCGCATCTTGGCCAAGGTTTAGGCATGAAATATTCACGTCCAAGTCTGGTCCAAATGTTAGTGTTTTTATAGTAAATTTTAATATATATTTGAATTATCGTCGTTGATAGATTAATTTGTTGAAAACTCATTATTATTATTCGTTGTAATTTATATTTGTTGAATTTACTTTTTTTTATTATTAGTTTGTAATCTCTTCAATATTTTTATTTATTTTTGTTAAATCTATTGTGATTTTCATTTAAAATAGTAAAAAATTGATAAAGAAATTATTCTCACCGTCTTAATTATTTGTGTATATTTTATTACAATATCTAAGTTAAAGTTTAAGAAAGTGACTGTGGCGGAGAGAATAAGATTTAAAAGTCAATGGTAAAGTTGAGAAAGTAGGAAAAATGTCAACGACGCATAGTTTTTTTTGTTGACGATTTATAAAAACTTCCCAGATATTTTTAATCGTTTTTTCGAGTACGGGTTTATTTGGGCATGTATTTAATCACCTAATTGAGTTATATAAGGCAAATAAAATTCACGAAAAAGCCAAAATAAATAATGGAACAAAAATAAATAATGAAAAAAATCCTACTACTATTAAAACACAAACATTTCAAGCAATTTTGTGCACCCACAACACTACAACAAGTCTCATTTTCTTTCTTTTTTTTAGTGACCCCACCACTAACAATCCAGTTCCTTCATTTTCTTTTTTCATTTTTTTCATTTTTCAAAGCTAAAAGATGGTTTTCATATCTCAATTTGTATATTTGTATGACTAGTTGTTGTATGGCGCGCTTCGCGCGCCATAACCCAAGATATTTATACCACCATAGTTTGATTCTTTGAGCATAGTAAGGTCATGAAAATTACTCCAAAAAGCACACACAATTGAGATGGCGTTGCCAAAAACAAATGATAGCATTGTTGTCAAAAACAAACGCCCATGAACAACTTGGACAGTTGCTATGCATAGAGTTTTTCGTCGAAGATTCATTTGGTTAGATGAATGTTGAGATTTTGCTTGTATTAAATGAGCCGATCATACATTACATTAACATGTTTCAATTTTCTAATTTGAAAATAAATAGCATTGTGATCGAATATAAATCTCCCTACTACATGAACAAAGTAGATTTCTCATAAACTCTCGTTACATTTTTTTCACTAAAAACATTCCAATTACACATTGTGCTAGAACACAACTGAAATCGTCGGAGAAGATACCAATTTGTTAGACCATACTTCCTCTTTTTTGCGACCTCATCACTTCCACACGAAAACTAATTTCTCAGCTATCAGGCGGAGAAGATACCAATGATGTACAAGTATATGCCTCCCTACCTTGCTGCTTTGATAGCAGTACAAGTATATGTCGCCCTACCTTGTGACTGCAGCTTTACACATTGATCGTAGCTCCACCTTCATTTCTTCTTCCTCTTCGTTCTGTTTGATGTTATCATCAAATGTTTTCCTCCAAACACAAACTAAACAGCTAGTTTAAGAGTGGAAAAGATAGCAAATCACAGGAAAAATATATAGAAGATAATCAAACATATGTCGAAGGCTATGCATTTAATGCTCGCAGATAATAACCTTTCGATTCAACGCCAACCTCTTAAAATTCCAGCCGATCCTACTTATATAACCAATTAAAAAGGTATTTTGAAACCAATACGATGTAATAATAAGGGTAACCCCTGCACTTTTCTATAGCTCGTAGGTTCCCCTCACCTTTCCAAAACAAGGGTGAGATGGTCATACGTTACAAACAGAGCATTAATACAAACTGTGAACGACAGATAAATGCAAAACAAATTTTAAACCTCCCTAAGTAAAGTATTATACTCAAAATACATGGATGACATCAACAAAGTAAGCCTAAGCCGTTTAAACACCTAGTTATTTTTCTACTTTGAAATCGTAGACCGTTTGTGTGTCGCACAAAAGTATTTGTATTTAAAATTTGAATTTCAACAGCTAACATCCCAGCCCATCATTAACTACTATAAACATGGTCGAAGTTAAGCAAAAAGTAAAGAATTCGCAATAAAAGACCATGGTGGTAAGTTGGTAACTTGACCTCATTTTCAGCCGATAAATTTATCTCCTTCCGTCTCCAATTGAAGACCAGCTGCAATAAAAGCACTAATTTGTCCAAGTTATTCTCAAATCCAAAAAATCAAACGTTAGGCTAGGTTAATAAAGTTACTACTACCTATCGAACCAACCTTAATAGCTACGACATTTGTTCCTAACTAAAAGATAATGGTACTTTTTGTCCTTTTAGTGAAAACTTCAAGCCAGAAGGTATCTCAAATAGCCCAACAACAGCTCGAAGAAAGAATCTATATAACTTCTCTTGCATTGTATGCAAATCCCCAAAATATAGAGATCAATATTTAATAAAACAGCTTCTATCTTTTTAACCCATCAACGGTCCATGTAAATAGCAATCAATCAACAGATACTACATCAGTCGAATGCTAGTTTTTTTTTATAAAAAATACTTAGTCCGAGGAATTTAAAATAGAGAGATTGGAGAGTAACAGAAAGAGCACAAGGAGATTGGAAACATATTCTAGAATCAGGACACATGGAAAAGTTAACCAAGTAGTTCAAAACGTTTCATTTTAATAACTATAGATACCCTCTTCGCATGGTGACATACTTTATACAAAGACGTGAGGTTTTATAGTAAATAGAGAAACTATCATCTTGTTTTTATCCAGTAAGGAATACTCGACAGTTTCACTTACCCGAACTTGTTCGCGTAAACCACGCACCAAGAAGAGTAACTACGAGATCTTTATCATTACCTTCACTAATCACTCCCCATAACTTCATTCCTGGAGAGATGTTCTGAAGTATACACAAAACAGAGAAAATTTAGGAATTTTTTTCTTGATACATCTCCTTTTTACTTATGATGATATGTTCTGAAGTCCATAAAAATAAATGATAGACCAGTCATGCATCATGTGCTCTTCTTAATCTAGGCTTGAGCAATATTTAGCTTACTACCTATTTTGCTTGCTCTACATGTTGTCTTATGTAGTTCATTCAAGTGAATAGCCAATTTGAATGCTACGTAGTAAAATTTATATCTTGTCTCATGTCAGTCTGCCACATGAAACTGTTGAAGTCCTAACTGCGTGAGAGGTTCGGGTTTCAAGAGGTTATATTCAATAGTGACACTGTTCGGGGGAAAAATAACCGGATTGAAGTGCAGTATACTATAAAGCATCTTCACCTGTGGCTACATGTATATTCATGTCCTTCATTTGTCTTACTTAATTAAAGTTTGAATGATACAGTCTTTCATTACAAGAGGTTATATTCATCGTGCATACATGTATTCCATTCTTTGAATGATACAGTCTTTGAAGAAAGTATACCTCCATGTCCTTCATTTGTCTCGTCGCGATATATAATTATTACACTCTTAAATAAGTAGTTCACCACAGTTAGTAGCCTTGAAAGTGCACATTTTGAGAGGTAACTATGTTGTATTGTTGGTAACAAGAGCATAAAATGAGTTAGTGAGACATCTCTATAAGCTAATAGACAAAAACTGTGACACAATGAGTTTCATTGTCCACACATACTATGGATATTAGGGAGGTCTTTTATAAAACTGTAAGTTCGACTTACTATTTCTTAGAGCATTCTAAGTTTAACACTTATGTACTTTGACATAAAGTCATGGATAGGTGATAGACGGAAATATACATGTTCAATTTTAAGCCTTAAACTTGAAAATTTTGAGGTTGTATATGAGACAAAGTCATGGATAGGTGAGGAAACCTACAAGCTTTACATGAATGTAAAACAATTTGACAGTAGTAGAGTAGTAGACTAACCATCCACCTCACGCATTGCATCTACACTGTGTTGCAACCAGCTAGCATTCCTATAGAAATCGTTAATTAACAACCACCATTGACATCAAGAATCTATACATTCAACAGCTACAAATCAAACACGAGTGAATTGAGAGGCTTTGAAGCAGATGGATATATGTAGTCCTAACAAGATTGTCTATTCTACAAAAAGTCAAAAACTAAGGACACAGACCCATAAATGGCGCGAGTTATAATACGCGTTACAAAATGACCCACATCAACTTATTTGGAGCAAAGCTATACAATCCAATAACCCAAAACCCCAAAATTACTTGGTTGACTTGAGTCGTAACCATGACAAAAAAACGAGTTCTAATATAATGAGGAACATAACCTATTTCGTACAACCACTAAAGCCTACTCCCTCCGTCTTAATCATTTTCTAACTTTTTAATGAAGATACTCCTAAGTTGTTAAAAAATATAAAAGGTAAACAAATGATAACCGTCACACTGCTAAACTAAGTATTCTAATTAATCAATGATCCAATAGTTTTGTTACGTAAACTAATGTACTCAAACAATAACTAAAAACATTTGGAACAACAACAACAATAATCCACAACTTGTGCCTCTTCACTAAACAACACACCTAAGAAATCGACTACCACAATTCTGCGAAAGCAAGATTTCCACTTAATCAATGATCCAATATTTAAAGTTTATAGCCATTTTAGTCACACCAAAACTTGATAATGTTACAGTAAGCTCCAAAATAGAAGAAACAGTAAGAAGTAAGAACCACATTCCCAATCAACAATAAACCACAATTTACAGGTTTTGAGCTAGAAGTCCAACAATGTAGTAAAACAAGAGCTAGAAACAGTAACAATCACCACCAAAATTGAAGACCTACTTGAAACAATATTCTAATTTAACATAACATGCGTATGAAGGAAGAACAAACAATGGATATTTACCGTCATCCGATGTCTTTGAATTAGGGATCGTTGGAGTGAAAGCCAAGAGAAAAGGCGAGGTGTATGTAAGTGTGTCACCAGGTATGGCGGATGAAGAGAATGGAAAAAGGACACAATTTCTGAGAAAGGAAGAGGATAGGGCACAAATCAAAAAGGGGGAAGATAGGTAATTAGGTTAGGTATGACTTATGAGTGATCAAAAAGCAGCGTACAAGTCAAAGAAACCCAAAAACGCAACATCCTACTACTGTTCATATGAATAGTGCTAAGCCTTAGCCACATTTATATTAAGGTGAATAGATTACATTACAAATTATCCAGATGAGTCAAAATAAAAAAATTTAGTATTTCCATATTTTCATCCTTTTATATATATAATTGTAACAAAACATGATTTTGTCTAAAATAGAACTAATCAAACAATGTTAGCAAAATACTCAGTATATATTTCATAATATAGCAACTTTAAAATAAAGAAACTTCTAAAAACATGTGAAAACATTAACTGAGATATCCAAATTCAGAAAATCAACATTTTTACAACGATTGATATGATTTGAAAACCCAATTTTAAACTGATATGATATGCTACGGAGTATGAAATTTAAATTGATATGATTTGAAAACCCAAAAAAAAATATCATAACTTTGAGAGAAAAAAATGTCGGTAAAAAAATAAACTAAAAATTTATAAAAACAAATTCCCAATGCTTTCAAAAAATCAAGTTGGGGAAAAATGAAGCTTGAACAGTTTAAATAAATATTTATAAGTTCATGTAGTGAATCTGAAGATTTTAAGCTAAAAAAACCAAAACCAAAACCAAATGAAACAATTGTATGATGATAAGATCTAGAGTACGTTTTAATTAAATATTATACCCGAGGTTAATCAATTAAAATCCATGATCCAAGTGAAAACAAGATAGATCTGTCCCAACAATGGATTGAAATAAATAGTTATGTGATTTATGTACTTTTTAAGAATGGGGGTGCAGCAAGGGGAAAGGGTTCTCCATGAAACATGTGATTGGTGAAAGTGACGGCACAAATTTTGACATTGAGTGCTCCAAATGAGGTTAAAATTTAAATGGGAGTATGTTTGGTAATTGACGAGTTGGGCTTGGTAATATGTAGGTTGCGTTAATATTGTTGCCAACCAAGAATATAAAAATGTTAAAGCCTAATTGTAACTTGGGTCTTTTATGTTTTTATAATTTTCAAATATCATCAATGCTTTAAAAAAAACCTTGAAGTATTAAACATAATTATAACAGTAAGTCTTGCTTAATACGGGTACTATCCGTCTAAAGCTTAAGACGGGTCAAATACTATCAAGTGATGGTAATAAAGACAAAAATTTTGGTATTTTCTAAACAACAAGTGGGGGTGATTTGGTATGTATTTGACCCGTCTAAGCTTAAGACGGATAGCCATCATCTGAAATGAGAATTTGTCTAATTACAATTCTCTACTATTTTTTGTTAAACAATAAACTAGATAATAAAAGTATGATTTTTCAAAATAAAATAAAATTGAATTAGCGGAATATGTAATATGAGATCTATTACGCAATTAAGCATGCGCAACCTATTAGCAAATAACTCCAAATGAGGATACTTATAAGAGTATTTATTTAGCTTTTTATTTATCACATGATATTTAATATATGTCGCCGCATATTTAAAAATTACTAGATGAATAAATAAAAGTAAATAGTTTTACCCTCTATCATTTTCAATCAACAAGTCTCTTTACAATGCATCTAATTAAAATAGTTTTATGATAGTATTCAAATGGAAAAATAGATGTACCACCATTATAAACTACTTCCTTCATTTGTTTTTTTTTGTGATGAGGGAACCCGTAACTGCTATATTCGGTTCCCATTAGGTAAACCCTCAGATATATAATAATCTACAAACCACGTATACCAGGTAAGCGACCCAAAATGACAGACTCTAAGTCTAGAAAGCATAAACTCATTTCATAAATATTCCACAAGATAACTTTTCAAAAGATTAGAAACTGAGTCCTTTGCAAATTTCACCCATTTTAACCACTCCCTCCACTCAATCTAATTATCCTCATTTTTCATAAACTTTGTCCAAAAATAATTGTCATTTCTAAATTTAATTTGAATAAAGTTGATTATCCAAAAGTAACCTATATTCAACTACTCTTTTCGTCCAGGTCATTTGTTTACATTTAGTTTTAACACAGCGACGTAAAAAAAGTGATTGAAAGAGACCCGTCATTGGTAGATAAATGGATAAAAAATTACCTTTTCTCAAGAACTAACACTTATAAATACTTAATTGAAATATAATTTAGTAAACCAAAATCTTAATATGACGGGATATAAAACTTACATGATATAAATTTTTTAAATTTTTTTTGAAGTTAACCGTGCTTATAAAAACATACCCATGTACTAACAACTATTATAAAATCATAGCCGTGCAATTTTGCACAGGGTTAAAACTAGTACACATGAAAAGAAGTAGACGTTAAAGTCTATACTTTTAAGAAAGTAATAAAGCAAAAAAGGTGGGGGTCCACCATTACTTCTATTCCTCATATTTGTACATGAAAAAAAATAATGTTGTATTACGAGTTAATATGGTCTTAAACAATAAATAAGAATTGTGTTCAATGAATTGTATTTTCCTAGTTCAATAAATTATATTATATGGCCTTTGAGATGTCAATGTATTGTGTATAAGAACTAAGCAAGATGAATGAAATACAAAAAAGCAATTCCAAACAATTACACAAGATTATCCCTTCTCTATTCTTAACATGGTATCAGAGATAGATTCTTGAGGTCTCTAAACACCGCTTCCGCATTCTTACCGGTGGGTGGTCGGAAATCTACACCCACAAATAGGATATTCAATAAAAAATTAAAACCATAGAATAATTTTCACACTCAATATATGAAAAGAAAAAAAAAGAAAAAAAAGTAGATTATCTGTATTATTGTTTGCGGCAGTTTCCACTTCATCCGGATGATGTGTTTCTGGAAGTTCTGTGCTACCATCCCTCACATATGGTTTGTGGGAGTAGGAGCATAAAGAATTAGGTGGAGCATCGATGGAATTTAGGCTTGCATTGAAGGATCTGCCTATTATTCCATTTTCAAGGATTGATTTTTTTTTATGAGGGTTTCGTCAAATTGAGAAAAAAAATTGACGAGTTATGCATTGAAAAATCTGACGAGTTAAGCATTGAAAAACTGGCGAGTTACGCAGTGAAAAAAACTGGCGAGTTACGCACTGAAAAAAAAACTGACGAGTTACGTACTGAAAAAAAAAACTGGCGAGTTACGCAAAAGAATTTGTCTGGCGAGTCCTATACGCACCCAAAAATGAATGGCGTGTTCCGCCCCAAACTTGGAGCTCGAAAAACTTAGCGTTCTCCCGAAAATGATTTTGACGGATAACTTTCCGTTTTACCGAAATTTGTTTAGGTCCGATTAGTGTTCCTAACAAATGTTTTAATATTCGACAAGTTCAGAAAACTTAACGTTCTTGTTCGAATGAAAACAAGTTCTGTTGGGAAAAGAGTTGTGAAACGGCGTTCCAAACCTTAAAGGAGCATTTGACCACAGCTCCTGTGTTAGCATTACATGAGGGGAGCGAGAATTTTGAGGTGTATACAGATGCATCGAAGTGTGGCTTGGGGTGTGTGTTGATGCATAATGGAAAGATGATTGCTTATGCGTCGAGACAACTGAAACCCCACCCACAATCTTGAGTTGGGTGCGGTGGTGTTCACACTGAATATTTGGAGGCACTATTTATATTGTGCCAGTTTTAAGGTGTTTTCGGACCATAAGTGTCTGAAGTACATCTATACCCAGAAGGAGCTAAATATGAGACAGCGGCGATGGATGGAGCTGATTGGGGATTATGATATGAAGATCATCTACCATGGGGGGAAGGCGAATGTAGTTGCTGATGCGTTGAGTCGGAAGAGTGTACATTCTTTGTGCACGGCGATGTCTTTGATTAGATTGAGAGATGAGGTAGCAAAAATGGGGATTCATGTGATTAGGAAGGAGGATGCTGCTAGTGATACTATGATTGAGCCCGAGTTATATGATGATAGTAGGAGTATGTAATTGGAGGACCCGAAGATTCAGCTATGGAAGAAGGGAGTAGAGGAGGGTACTACTCCTAGATTTTTGATTCATGGTGAAGGGAGCTTGAGGTTTGAGGATCGTTGGTGTGTACCAAATGATCCAGAACTGAATAAGGTGATTGTTGAGTTTATGGATCCGGTACTCAAGAGGGGGAGGGGGTGAATTGAGTACTATTTTAAAACTTTAAAAAAACAACTCGGAATTTATCTGTTACGAATCAGAACTCAGGCAAATTAAACAGTTCAGCGCACTGTTTAAACAATGAAGATTGTGCAGTACTGATTCGAACAGATTCGTGAATGAATCGAAATATAAGAAAACAATATAACGATCAAACAACAATAAGAAAGCAATAACGAATGTACTAAGGAAATTGTTTGTAGTCTTATGAAAGTAATCGTGATGGATAAACACAATAGACTATAGGTTGAGTCTTTGTGTTTGCGGAAGCGTGCACGATTATAAAAAGCAATAAACGAAATAAAGCAAATTAAAGAGAAACAAAACACAATTGTTGAGATATGTTCTTTTGATGATGACAAGTATTTCGTATAATGTTTTCCTTGTGCTACTAATGTGTGTGTTCTCAAGTATGTATAAGTTCAAAGGATATTTAATAAAGACATGAAGCTTGAGGAGAAGTGTGTCGTTGTTTAGTGTCATGTGTGTTGTAAAAGAAAAGGAACGAGCAAATATATTACTGAGCAATAATTGAACAGTCCGCTGAACTGTTTAATTGAGATCTGGTTATGGAAACTCATGAAAAGATTTTCCAAACTCTTTTCTTAAATGATATTTCGAAATAAAATATTTTATAAACAATAATATCTTTGAACAAATTATCCTAGCAAATAAACTTTCAGTTTATAATAGCATTTGAGGATCAAAATCTTGGAAGTTATTTTTGCTTGGAGAATAAGTAAAAAGATCTTTTTGTTATCTTAAAATATTCTTGAATTATCTTCTCAAGATATATTATCTTTTTGCTTTAAATTAGAAGATTTAGTTCCAACACTTCTCCTATAAATACAAGACTCTTATTTCAGAAATAATTACCCTTTTTCATGTGCTTTAACGTTTTTGCAAAATTAGGTTTTTATGTTTTAAGCTTTTAAATTCATTTTGCAAATATTTTCTGAAAAGGTGTCTGTCTATATATCGAACAGTTCGTGAGACTGTTTAATTTGCAACTATGTTCTGTATTGCTCGATTCTCTTGCTAAAGGAATTCAATTTCGTCTCTATTAGTCTTATATGAAGACATTGTAAAAGAGACACATTTGATTGTAATATTTCATATCTAAAGAGAGAGCTTTGGGGTGCTAAGAGTTTAGCACTCGAGTCTACACAACTAGAGTTAGTTGTGGGGTGTTGGGGTACAAGGGTTTTGTACTCGAGTCGCACAACCGGAGTAGGTTGTGAGGGTTTCTTTGTAGTCGGGGTTGATTATTAAAGAAACATTAATAAGAGAGATAGTGGACGTAGACCTAAAGAGTGTAGGTCGAACCACTTAAAAATCGCTTGTGTTTTGTTTCTCTTTAATTTGCTTTATTTCGTTTATTGCTTTTTATAATCGTGCACGCTTCCGCAAACACAAAGACTCAACCTATATTCTATTGTGTTTATCCATCACGATTACTTTCATAAGACTACAAACGATTTCCTTAGTACATTCGCTATTGCTTTCTTATTGTTGTTTGATCGTTATATTGTTTTCTTATATTTCGATTCATTCACGAATCTGTTCGAATCAGTACTGCACAATCTTCATTGTTTAAACAGTGCGCTGAACTGTTTAATTTGCCTGAGTTCTGATTCGTAACAGATAAATTCCGAGTTGTTTTTTTAAAGTTTTAAAAGAGTACTCAATTCACCCCCTCCCCCTCTTGAGTACCGGATCCATAAACTCAACAGTGATTTTGACTGAGGCTCATTGTACTCCTTATTTTGTTCATCCGGGTGGGGATAAGTTATACAAAGATCTGAAGAAGACTTTCTGGTGGCCGCGATTGAAGAAAGAGGTAGCTGACTTTGTGGCTAGGTGTTTGGTGTGTCAGCCAGTCAAGGGGAAGCAAAGAAGATCGCATGGAAAGATTAAGTCCTTAGAAGTGCCGGAGTGTAAATGGGAGTCTATATCTATGGACTTTGTGGTGGGACTTCCGAGATCGCAGACGGGGAACAACATGATTTGGGTGATTATGGATCGGTTAACCAAGTCAACCCATTTTGTGCCGATGAAGGATACTTGGAGCAAGATTGAGTTTGCGTTGTCTTATAGGAAGCATGTGGCGAAGCTGCATGGGGTGCCAAGTGATATTGTTTCTGACCGTGATGCGAGGTTTATTTCTAAATTCTAGAAGGAGCTACAAGAGTTGATGAGGACGACATTGAAGATGAGTACAACATGTCATCCTGCGAGAGATGGCCAGACTGAGTGTACTATCAAGACCTTGGAGGATATGCCGAGGGCTTGTGTGCTATCTTTTGGTGGGAGCTGGGAAGATAATAGCTATATTTGATAGAGTTTTCCTACAACAACTATCATTCTAGTATCGGGATGGCACCGTTCGAGGCTCCGTATGAGAGGAGATGCAGGAGTCCGGTTTGTTGGGACGACAGTGCAGGGGTAGTAGTTCTTGGACCTCAGATGGTTCAGGACATGATAGAGCAAGTGGAATTGATTCGAAAGAAGATGAAGGCAGCGTATGATCGTCAGAAGAGCCATGCAGATCTTCATCGTCGGGATTTTGAGATCCAGGTGGGTGACAAATTTATTTTAAAGGTGTCACCTATACATGGGGTGATGAGATTTTGAAAGAGGGGCAAGCTGAGCTAGAAGTTCATAGGTCCCTATGAGATTTTGGATCGAATTAAAGATATGGCTTATAGTTTGGCCTTACCACCTTCTCTTGATCGGGTCCATATTGTGTTCCATGTTTCGCAGCTGAGGAAGTACATGAGTGAACCGTCTCATGTTCTTGTGGCCTAGACTATTGAGATAGATGAGGCACTCACTTATGTTGAAATGTCAAAGGAGATCTTGGACCGAAAGGTGCGCAAGACTAGGAATGCAGAGACGACGCTACTGAAAGTGTTATGGTATAACCATAACGTGGAGGAAGCAACTTGGGAGCCTGAAGCTGCAATGAAGGAGAAGTACCCGCATCTATTTGAAGAGGTATGTTTGGTTACGAGGACATAACCTTGTTTTTAGGGGGGGAGAGGAGGTAGTTGCATTTTGGCTAGTTCTGTCTTGGGTATGTTAGTGGTCCTTAATGGATTAGAATTTGTGCCAGTGTGTGTCATATGTGTTTTTATGAGTTATGTGTTGTGTTGTGTTTTGTGACATATGCTTAGCATATGTGTTATTGTTGTGGTGTCGTGTCTTGTGTTGATAGTTGGTTAGTGGAGAGTATTTTTATTGTAGGAGTATGAGTTGTGAACTTCGAGGACGAAGTTCGTTCTTAAGGAGGGAAGACTTTAATATTCTGTATTTCTGTGTAAAGGGGCGGGGGGGGGGGGGGGGGGGGCTCGGCCGAGTAGAGGTTACTCGACCGAGTTCATAAGGTACTCGGTCGAGTAGAGGCTACTCGACCGAGTGATGTTGGCTGGTGTCTTTGGCTATATATGTTCTGATCTCGTGTACTCGGCCGAGTGATATCAGCACTTGACCGAGTGAGTCGTACTCGAGCGAGTACATGTTGTACTCGACCGAGTACGGCGGGAATCATGGATTAGTCGGACAGATGATTAAAGGTTAATAGGAGGAGTTAATTTCATAGATTACTTTTACGCTTCTCAATTACAAACCCTAACTCTAAAATCCTCTCAAAACTCCTCAAGAAACCTTTCATCATCTCGTGCCGGATTCAACATGTTTCGTCATCGATTGATTACTTTGGTAAGTATCTTTGTTTATGATTGGTTATGAATTATTATTGTTATATTGGTTACCCTAATTGAGATGGGGAGAGGGAATTATGATGTTGATGGTATAATTATGATTTGTATAGGAGGGGACTTCGTAGAAGAATACTTTTGATTGCTTTGCTTGCTAATCGGAATTTGCTATAAGGTAGGGTTTTCGTACTCAGTATTTTTATTGCTAATTGATGGCATGATATTGTTGATTTACTATATGTGATGATTGTGATTATGATATTGATGATGATGGAGATGGAGTTATTGATGATGGTCACTGTTGTGACAATGATGAAGTTGGAGTTATTGCTGATTGTTATTATGGTATGGGTGATTTCGTTGGGAGACGGATCACACCCCAAGTTCGCCCCCGTAGTTATCCCGCTACGTGGGGGATGTGCACATTAATTATCCAGATTTATCTTGCTATAACGAGATGGAAGTTTGACGCATGTGGCTGCGGTCCAGGAACAATAGGTGGTTGTGTACAACATGTTGGTAACCTGAGTTTACTGAGGTAACCGTTGCGGTGACACCTCGGTTTCTTTTGCCTTGTACTTATCTTGTACGTTATTCGGTATATGCGAATACTGGCCCCGTTATTCTTTTACAAAATTGCTGTGATCTATTAGGGGAATGGTGAACAGGTGATCGTAGGTAATCGTTAGCTTGCGTTGGGATCGAGGATGAGATCACCTGATTATGTCTAGCTTTCGCATGTTAGTTTGGAGTCGTGCACATTAGTAGTCTTTTCATTATGTTGAACATTGCTAGTTATTGTTATCACGATTTCAGTATGGAGTTTAATTATTGGTCAGATGGTATGTCATCTGTATGGGATTGTGTACTGACATATAAACTTATTAAAAAAATGTCGTTTCTTTATTGCTTGTTGTGATGTTACTACCTCGGGTAACCGAGATGGTAGCACTCTCATGTGCTAAGGGGGTCTTATAAGGCACCTTGGTATATGTGGGTGTTACAGTTAAATTGTATAAGTTGTTCAATTTTTGTCTTACTTCTAGTTAATTGATTTAATGATCAAAATTAATTAATTAATCTTGCAAATTAGGATTATCACCGACCGGGTTAAGATTAATATAGGAGTTAAGATTAATATAGGCAGCGACAATTGGATATATTAGTTTCTGGAGTTTTGATGGTTTGATTAGTTATAACTAATTGTTATAAAGTAAAAGACAAATTCAATAAGATTAAAGGTCTCGGGCCTCAGGTTCACTAGATATGTTATCCGGGATATAATCTAATCAATAAAAAATGTCAATTAAGTTGTTTAAGGTCATAAGATCAGTCGATTCTATTATGCCCTTTAGATTTAGATTTAACATGTGATTGCTATCATTAAATTAGTCATAACCCGATCGGTGATAATCCTACTTCGCAAGACTAATTAATTAATTAATTTTGATCATTAAATCAATTAACTAGAAGTAAGACAAAAATTGAACAACAACTTATACAATTTAACAATCAATTCATAAATCAATCCCCTTCTAACAACCTAGATCCTCCTTAACCCTAGATTAAAGAATTAGCTACTCATAGTAACTAAACTAACAACGATAATATGATTAAAGGCAAACATAATTAATAACATAAAGGGGATGATTAACAAAGCAATTAACAAACAAAGTAATAATAACAAGAGTACAAGAATTACAATGTACCGCATTTGAAGGATTGATGAACTAAAGAAATAAACTTGTAGATCTGAAATAATATGAGTAGCCAAACTAATTCTAAGAGTTTTTTAGGAGTCCTAAAGTAATAAAAAGCTTAAGCTAATTACGACGAGATTTGTATTTATACTAAAGAAATTAATTAACTAAACTAACTTTAGGGAAACAAAGAACTCGCCAGGTATTGGGTTGCTCGATCGAGCAAAGGTGAATCTGCTCGATCGAGTCAGGTTCTCAGTTCCGCGCAGTGAATTTCAAACAGCTGTCATTTCTTCGTTACTTATCTGAACTCAACGTGTGACCTATCATTTGAAAGCTAAGAGAAAGGGCTTTCTTTTGCCATGTGAAACATCTTCATAGGAGTTTTAAAACTCAAGATATTCAAGTTTGAGGAATCTCGATCCCTTGATATAACATAAATATGGAACTAAACACTACTATAAACTACAACATGAAGGGTAAATGTTGTAAGAACAACGCTCGCTAACTCACTCATCAAAACTTTAATTAAGTAACCCGCAACCTATTCATTCATGAAAAGTGAATGTCACAAAGGAAACTAACCAATGTAACTAAAAATATTAGGCCAAAAACGACACTAAGGGGGTATTTGGTTGGATGAGTTGGAATGGATTTAATACATTTTAATGTTTGATTGACCCTTTTTGGAATGGATTTAGAAACCCAAGGGGTTCTAATTTCACCTCAACCCTTGGAATCTCATACCATGGTCTCAACCCACGATTCTAAATCCATTCCCTCCTTAAACAAACTCATCTCTCCATCTCCTTGTCTTTTCCATACTTTTCCACCTCTTTTTTTTTTGTTGATCAAAAGTGACGATTAGTGATGCTAATATGTTATAATGTTGCAGTACAATTTGATAAACATGTTTTTAAAAGTGGCATTTTTTTTATATTTTCATTATAGATGATGGTTGTATAAGTAAATATATGACAATTTAGTGTTTGATTATTCGCAATATCAATTGGTATATCTTAAGACGAAAATATCCTTCTTAGGAATAAAATGGGTCAAGTATTACCTCACTTGGTTATATAGGACAATTATTTTGCTAGTCTCTAGTCCCTAGGAGCTTTTCTTCTGTCTTACCCCTACTATTTGACATGTCTTAAGTTTAAGGGAATAAATCTGCCTTCAGGTTAAGACGAATATATCCGTCTTAAATGAGAATTTGTGTTGCACTGTTAACCTTGTAGATGATAATTGTAAAGAAACATGGCTATAATCTCATATGTACAAACACAGTAATGAATTAAAATGCAATGTTTTTTTATATATATGTATATAATAATGGAAGTATATACTGTCATAGTTGCTTTGTCTTTTTCTTAAAAATTGTACGTAGTGATTGATTTTGTATGCCATGTTTGTTTGATACATTATATTTTTTATAATTTTTTTTATATGATTTACTGTAGTTTTTGTATGGAGTATTTTGAATTATAAATAATAGTGTTTGAATTCAAGTTGATGGTAATCATAAGTAATATTATAGGTATTATAATCAATAATGAAGAAAACAAAAATGACATGAACCCATTCCAAATATGAACCAAACAACATTAATGTCATTTATAATCCATTACAAGATCAAACCAAACACCCCTTAAAAGGTATGAGATTCTAACTCCATACCTATCTAGAGTTGGAATCCATTTCAATCCATTCTTAATCTTTGAACCAAACAACCCTTAAGTAAGGGGTTGAGCGACTAGACACATCATCCAAACAATCCACGACATACTCTCACGGTAAATGACACGTGCAAAGCATCCAAAACTAAGTAAGACAAAACAAGACTTAATTTTCCCAGTAAGTCGTCTATCATATCAGACGGTCCTTGTCTAAACCTGTCGCCAGACTCTTGGAATGAACGTTGTCCGATTTGATAAGTGATGGGCCTTTCGCATCCAAGACTTGATACATTTTTCGCATCCAAGACTTGAGACAACCCTCGCGAATGCGGAAATATAAAACATAAAAGCATGTGAAATAATATGCGGAAATACGATTTTTAAAAACTTTTATACATGCAAGATAGATAAAACGAGGAGTGTCAAAATATTACAAACTAAATACGAAATACAACAAAGAGACGGGGTCTCTTAAAATGTTAGCAAAGAGCAAGTGTTTAGCAAAACTAGCTAATATCGTCTAGAGGTGAAACTTCCAGGGACAACGCCCGCTAGCTCACACCCGAACCCAAAATAGACAAACAAAAAGCCATCCATGCAAGCAACCTGTTCATCCATGAAAAAAACATGAATGCCACAGTCAGTGGGGAGTAACTCCGGGTTCTCCCAGCCATATCACATTAAACGTACATAGAAGGAAATACAAAAGTAAAATCATGCATATATAGATATACATGTGAGATACGATAAGGATAGATAGGCGATTCGATAAATAATGATAAGAGCATATGGTATACAAATCCGAATCCATCATGTTATTCAAAGACTCGGGAAAGACACTCTTAGGCAACCGAATACGCTCACTAGGGCTTGCATCTCACCGTTAGCGGTATAAGTTAGATAAGATTGAGACTCGACAAACAAACCATGCCAAGTCATGCAATGACTATGAATAAATCCATCATGTTATCATCCATTCAAGCAACCCAATACATAGATGGTGCCCATTCATGCAATGACCATGAATAATATCATGAAATCACGCATTCAAGAACGAAAACACAAGACGACATATCTCACGGTAAATGAAACGCACTAGCACCGTGTCCCAGCAAGTATGATTAAAAGGCATCAACGAGATCACATTTCCCTGAACGCATACACGATGCTACATTTCGTATATGTAGACTAATTTCCTCCTGGTAGCACGACGATAATAATACGGTCCTAGTCTAAACCTGGCCAGATTCTCGGAATCACATTTTCCGATTCGACATGCGATAACATTTCGCATCCAAGACTCGGTCAATCATAGACGCCGAGTAACCCCAAATTTGGTCAGATCAATTCACGAAAGAGGCGGAAAAGAGCACAAGCCTCATAACAAGCGGTACGCTACATGCAAATAACACAACCTCGCAAGTACACAACATTTGACGGCCGGGTCGATCAACGCATAGCGTTCAACTCCCAACAACGTCGTCGTATGCCCACTAACACATGCATTTAAGCAGTAGGATACCTCTCCGTTCCGACATTCCAGCCTTACGAACGGGAAGGTAGCCAAGGGAATGAGAGTACAAAGCACAAGACAAAATAGTGCTCAAACCGTATCATTTGTAAAAACAGACTCAAAGTGGGACATAGCAAAAACCGTCACAAAACATGTGATACAAGCGAATGAAATATCATATATCCAAAACATGAATATTATAAGTCACTACGTAAAATTATACGATAAACGGATCATGCGAACTATTATAAATTACGAGTTTTAGAAAACATAGGAAAAACATACAGCCGTAGTGCCGGCCGGTCAGTGGACCGGCGGCCGGTACCCCGACTCAGAGCACAAGGCGAAACCCAAAAATCACTAAAACAGAGCAGTGTGCTCCTGGCTGGTCAGGGGGCTGGCGGCCGGGCATCCGGCCAGGAACACCTTCATACAAAAATTCTAAAATTTCCAAAGTTGTTACTGATGTGTTCCCAGCCGGTGGGCAGACCGGCGGCCGGTCACCCGGCTGGGAGCACCCCTTCACCCGAGAGCCTCTTTCACTTACCCAATTCATTTCAATTCTTATATATCACTTCTAATAATTATCAACAATCAATATACATCATCAACATTCATCAAATAACAACAATCATAATCCATAACATGAATTCTAGGCTTCCTAATCGTATTCTAAATACGATTTCTATCATATAAAGCATGTAAAACACGTAAATGATATCGAGTAACCTTTCACCGTTAACCTTTAAGCGTCTTCACTACTCGTCAAGCTCCTCTTCAATTAGGAAATAGTCTTTGTCGGGATCTTGGAGGTCACCACCTACAAATAGATCATAAAAGATGAATAAAATTCATCTTGAGAAAGACGGAAAGTTTGAAAAGCGAGAAAGACGATGATTTTAATATGAATACGGATAGAGGAAGGTAAGAGGGGAAGAATGTGACAAACTTACGCGAATTCTAGCAAAGAACGAAAGAGCTATGAGAATTCTAAGATTGAAACAAAGAGGGAGGCGAGGGTTTGGTTGCTTAAGGAAGAAGAAATGTTGAATGTGTTTGTGTTGAATGAAAAATAGGTTAAGGGAGTATGAGTATGAATAAGGAAAAAGTCAACAAAAGTCAAACTCGCCTTAAGACGGGATTCTCATGGAATCTCGCGGAAATTCCAAATACGAACTCGGAAATTCTAAATTCGACTCGGAAAAATTAAATTTACGATTAAGACTATAATTCACTGAAAAGTCACCGTAAAATATTTTCTCTATAAAAATAGGGTACATTTCCGGGTGTTACAATCACCCCACCTTTTAAAAAGTTTCGCCCTCGAAACTTGAGGGAAAGAAAATATACCTTACTCAAATAGACTCGGATATTTACAACGCATAGAAGCTTCAGTTTCCCAAGTCTCTTCTTCGACATTAGCACTTCTCCACAAGATTTTCACCAAAGAAACTACTTTACTTCTCAACTTTCTATCCTTACGATCTAGGATGCGGATCGGCTTCTCTTCAAAGGATAGATTCGGTTCAAGCTCGGGCAATTCAACTTGAAAGACATGGCTTGGATCACTAACATACTTTCTCAATTGAGAAACATGGAATACATCATGAACCTTAGCCAAATTCTGGGGCAAATCCAACTTGTAAGCAACGGCACCAATCCTTTTCACAATATCAAAGGGTCCAATGTATTTCGGGCTCAATTTACCCTTAACACCAAACCGTTTAACACCCTTCATTGGAGATACCTTCAAGAATACTTTATCTCCCACCTCAAATTCTAAAGGCCTTCTTCGGATATCGGCATAGGACTTTTGACGGTCTTGAGCGACTTTCATTCTATCACGAATGACCTTCACATTATCAATGGTTTCAACAAGAACATCGGGGCCTAAATCACGCTTGTCACTCAATTGATTCCAACATATAGGACTCCGACATTTCCTTCCATAAAGAGCTTCATATGGAGCCATCTTGATCGATGCATGATACCTGTTGTTGTAAGAAAACTCCACCAACGGTAGACTCTTTTCCCAACTAAACTGGAAGTCAAGAGCACAAGCCCTAAGCAAGTCTTCTAAAGTCTGAATAGTCCTCTCAGTCTGACCATCCGTAGCGGCATGAAAAGCAGTACTCATCAACAACTTACTACCCATGGCCTCTTGCAAAGCTTTCCAAAATCTCGAACAGAATCTCGGATCTCGGTCGGATATAATCTCCA
>JAIUZE010005461.1:0-15856 GCA_022085475.1 Heliosperma pusillum
GTTAACTGATTCACATGATTACGTGTTGATTAGGGTTTGAGTGTATCACGGCCATGTTTCTGAGAGGAACCTCTGAGCTAGCATACCAGCTTCCCTACCTCGCGTTATAGTTTATTATCGGTTTCACATGATAGCTTTCACATGCTAGGTTATATGTTAGTTATCTGTTTCATAACATGAAAAGCATACCATATATGTTAAAGTTTTGTATTTTCCGTATACATGGCTTTCATGTTATTCATGTTTCATTAAACGCGACATTTCGTGGCTGGGAGGACTCGGAGTTACTCCCCACTGACTGTGGCTGCCGTGTTTATATTTAATGCGGTCGAACAGGTGGTGATGCATACTTTGGGTACATTGACGAGCTAGCGAGCGAAGTATTTACCTTGGACCTATATTCGGTTCTTAGATTGTATATTATTATATACTCTTTTCATTTCCGTATTTATACGGGAGATATGTCTCCCGTCTTGTATATTTCTTTTGTATAATATTATTTCCGTTTTGTAATGACCCTTTTTTATTTATGACACCTTCGTTATGTATTATTATCTTTTATGTATTTAAATAATTTTTTTTTTCTTTCCGCAAATTTGAGGGTGTCACAGTAAGTTGTACGGGGTTACAATCACGGGCCAACACGAGTAAGACTTCCCGAATTGGCCATAAGGTGAAAATCCATCTGTACACAAACCTAGGCGAACATTGCGAGGCTCACTTGCAAATTCTGGATGCTCTCTATCGAAATGTTTCCACGCTTCTCCATCACTTGGGTGTGCCATTGTCCCTCTTTCTCTTACTCGAGAGTTTTTATGGTGCCAACTCATCTCACCTGCTATGTGTTTGGTTGCAAATAGTCGTTGTAACCTTGGCGCAAGCGGGAAATAAGTCAGTGGTTTACAAGGTATTCGCTTCCGGCCACTTAAATTCTTTTTACCTTTATACCGAGATTTCGAAGACGTTTCTGACGGTATTTCCGTCAGAACCTATGTTTGACTGTCTCACTTTTGACTGCATTATTAGTGTCTACTGACGGAAATTCCGTCAGTATAATGGAATATTACTGACGGATTTTCCGTCAGTATCAGTTTTTACCGACGGAATTTCCGTCAGTACCCGTAAGTGAATTTTGCCGCCTTTGACTTAGTCAACGCGCCATTTTTCACTGACGGTTACTGACGGATTATCCGTCAGTTTTATTTTTCCGTCATTATTCCGTCAGTAGTCCGTCAGTCATAAAAAATCACTGACGGAATTTTTTTTCCGTCAGAAAAATCGTCAGTTTCCCGAGATATCGTTGTAGTGACTGTGATGCCAAGACCGTGATTAAGTTGTTTCGTAAGACCATTTTCCCTCGTTTTGGCGTCCTGAGGGTTGTCATTAGTGATAGGGGTATGCATCTTACGACCTTACTGTCTAAATATGGTGTCAAACATCGTAGGGGTTTGGGGTATCATCCTTAGACTAGTGGGCAGGTTTAAGTCTCTAATAGGGAACTAAAGGAGATTTTAAGTAAGGTCGTGTCTAAATCACGGAAGGATTGGAGTGCCAAACTAGAGGACACATTATGGGCCTACAGGACCGCATTTAAGACACCTATCGGTGCCTCACCGTATCGATTAGTGTATGAAAAGTCCTGTCATTTACCTGTTGAGCTAGAACATAAAGCCTGGTGGGCAGTCCGCCAACTTAATTATGATGCTAACTTGTGTGGTGAGAAACGGTTGTTGCAGCTAGATGCGCTAGAGGAATTCCGTCTGAATGCCTATGATAGCTCGCGTATTTACAAAGAAAAGACCAAACGTTGGCACGTTAAGAGAATCATACCTTGCGAGTTCCAAGTCAGGCAGAAGGTGTTGCTATTCAATGCCCGACTGCATCTATTTCCTAGTAAGCTGAAATCCTGGTGGAGTGGTCCGTACACAGTAACTACTGTTACTCAGTTTGGATCCGTTGAGATAGAAGACTCCGAGGGTCAACGGTTCAAGGTTAATGGACATCATGTGAAACATTACTATGGAGCTGACAGTGTCGTGGGTCGCGTCGAAGTGCTATTCTTCGATGGAAACGAAGAGCTTGATGATTGAAGCTCAAGGGTCATGCGCGACCTTATAAACCTGCGCTTATCGGGAGGCAACCCGATCTATTATTGTTTTGTTGTACCGTTTTCATCACTTTTTAGTAGTTTATTTCTGTTTTACTATTCAAACAATTCAATTGCGTCCTTTCTTTCTTCTCGCAGCTTTGGTATTAATTGCTCTGACACTTTTGTTCGATCGAGTAGGATATCAGCTCGATCGAGCACAATAACCCCTCGATCGAGCCCTTTGGATACTCGATCGAGTACTTCTGCGAAGACACCTCTCGGACGAGCTGTTTTTCCAGTCGATCGAGCAAGCTCCATCCCGTTTTCACTAGATCGAGTAGTTTTTCACTAGATCTAATCCCTGGAGCCCATCCTTCCGGTCCGGTTTGGGGAAGTCGCTTATACACGCGTTCCCGTAAGTTTCCGACTCTCTCTAGTTTGCAATTCTTTTTTTTTCCTTTACATTGTACAATGGGGACATTGTACGGTTTGGTTTGGGGAGGTTTTGCATCCATATCGTGTATGCATTTCGTTTTTACTGCATTTTCGTAAGCATTGTTAATCACTCATAAAATTCCAAAAATTTCAAAATTTCTCATGTTTATTTTTGCATTTTAGTCGAGTCGGAACGATCTTCTCCTACTCTTCATCGAGTCTCGACTTAAGCCTTGCACAGTTAATATCTCTTGCATGATCATTTGCTGTTAATCGATGCTGAACGAATAGACTTGACTTGACATGTTGGCAACCTACTTACATATTCTGAGGATTAGAGCTCAAAAAAACTGGTGTCATCTATGACCAGTTCATATAGGATTGTGAGTAGTTACTCCCTCGTGTCATCGCATTGCATGTATATGAAATTTGATTCTTATTGCCTGCACGTACGGGTTCGCGGTCGGTATCACATGTTTGGAGAATGCTTGCAATTTCCCTTTTTCTCATTTACCCAATTAACTCCACATTTAGCCAAAACTGCCAATTGACCCACAATCCACATCTCAAATTTAGCCTACCTTGCGTCGATCTAGTCTAGTGTTGGTTGTTGAGGTATTTACTTCATTTTATGAGTTTGGTTTGCATTCTTGCCACGGAGTTGGTATCCGAAGAATTTGGGAATCGAAGTTGAAATTGTTCTCGCGTAATAGTTAGCTAAATATTTTGAAAAAAAAAAAAAAAAAGAGAAGAAAAAAAAAAATAATAAAGAAAAAGAAAAAGAAATCGGTCTCTGTTCCTGTGCTTTATTCATATCATATGGGGATTCATTAAGAGCTGAATAAGCTAACCAGTTTCGTTTCCACTCCATCCTGTTGGTTCTAGTGAGTTGTCGGCCGAATCATGGCCGTGTGCTTCATTATGAGATAAGAAGACGGATTTTGTCATTCGATTAAGATCAGGTGGCTAGCTTGACGCTTTACCTCCTCTATTCCATTATCGCTTTGCCCCTTCTTACCCATAACCTCACTTATCCAAATATTGCGAGTATTCGGCGTGTGATAGTCCTTGAATGGTGGTTGTGCGTGTGTACGGTAACTAAATCTTTTATCATGTTAGTTGGCATTGCTTGAACGCGACGGTCGTACTTAGGTGAGCGACTATTTTCTCCTTCTCTCTCTTACACATAACTTGCTTACCCTTTGTTTTGCTGAGAGAAGAGTGACCCGCGAGAGTCCGACATTGATGGTCTGGCAAGGTCGACGGTTCAGTTCGTTTGCATTTGATAGCATTGCTGAGTTTGACTGTTGCATTAAATTGGTTCAAGCAGGCGATCTGCGGTAGTCCGGAGTTTATTTGTTCCATTTATTTGTTGCATCCTTTTTGCTTGAGGATAAGCAAAGGTTTGGTTTGGGGAAGTTTTTATGCGTGTATTTTATATAGACCTTTTAGGCCATATTTGTACGCATTTCCATGCTTATTTAGTAGTGTTATACTACAAATATCCCCCGAATAGTCTACTTTGGTTTGTTTTGTAATATTTGCAGGTATGGACCAGAATGACGGAAAACTAGCCATTTTGTAGCTCCTCAAGCATGCATAAGTGAGTCGGAAAGGAATCTTGGTGTCTCGGAATGCGTGCAGCCGTGTTAAAGAAATGGAAGAACGAAATCCATGAGCAAAACTCTCGTTCGAGGTATAAAAGCCTTCGATCGACCACCTCTTTGATTAGAAGAGCTCGATCGAGTAACCAATCCACTCGATCGAGCTGCTGGTTTTGGGCGTTTACTCGATCGAGCACTACTATTACTCGATCGATTACTTTGGACAACAATTGTTACTCGATCGAAGGGTTTCATATTGATGGGCTTCGTGAAATAGTGTGGACGCCTTGTAATTTGTTATTTTTTTTTTACTTAAAGCCGTAAACGAGAAGAATGAAGGACTCTCTTGTCCATACTCTTTACTGTAGACTTTAGATTAGAACCAATTTCTTACCCTAGCTTGGACTTTTGGACTGTTATTTTGGATCTGAATTGGAGGACTTCCTCTGACTTTCTTCTTCTTTCCAATTTTGTACTATTGTTCTGGAATTCGATTAATTATTTATCTATGTCTTTTTGTTTCTTATTTATTGTTGTTGTTGTTCTTCTTTCTATTATCCGTAGCTAATTCGTTTGCTAGGATTTAGGGGAACCGTGGCTTAGGTAAGATGGATTGATTAGTAGTCTTTAGATTAGGTTTGGAAGCAATCTTCACATTTAATAACTTTTAATTGTCTGAGTCGACGCATTCAATTGATTGACTTGATACCCCCTTGACCTAGATCGAGAGATTGGAAGAGGGCAGATCAGTGATGAAATTTGGGATTATGCTAATCATTTAAACAAACCCCCAATTGTGTTACTTTGACAGATTTAGCAAGTTATAGGATTCCCTCTCCCTGTGGATTCGATACCCGACTACCTCTACTGCATTTTGTTGAGACCGTTAGGTTTTATCTTTGATAGGGTTGCGATAGCCGTATCAAATTTTGGCGCCGTTGCCGGGGACGACGGTGTAATTTTGTAGCTTTCTTTAGTTTGTCTTTGGTCTCGAGGAATTTTTTCCTTGAGGCTGTTCTCATATTCGAGCTAGTGTTTAGTATTTGCAGGTATAAGTCCTAAAAGAGGACCATTTGAACCTGCTGCTGCTGTAATTTCTCTGCAGGATGCCTAAAATTGCGAGTCATTCTGAGCCCAGTGCTGAGACCCTACCTAGGGGAACCACCCTCCCTCTTGCTGATGAGGGTACCTTCACAATACATCCATCCTACTACAGTTTGGTGGAGCGGAATTTATTGAGGGGTATGGTAGATGAAGACCCAGCTAGGCATGTTGAGATATTTACAGATTATTGTTCTGCCATTCCTGTAGTTGCTGGTGTGACACAAGACAAGGTAAAGGATTTCCTTTTTCCTTTTTCCTTGACTGATGACACTAAGGATTGGTGGAGAGATTTAGATAGGAAGACTGCTGGGGTTAAAGATTGGAGTTCGTTAGCTGTAGCCTTTTATAGACGGTATTTTCCTCCTACTGAAGATCACGAATTTTACTCAATCTACTACTGAAGATTTGAGTGTAGCATGGGCCAGGTTCAAGAAGCTAGTTCGCTCAGTTTCGCATCACGGGTTTGAGCAATGGTTTTTGTGCAACCAATTTTACAATGGGTTGCTTTATGAGCAAAGAATGGTTCTGGATACTGCGGCACGAGGGAGATTCCGGGCTAATGTGGAGGATGATGAAGGGTGGCAACTTATTGAAAATATGGCCATCCATTCTGCTAGCTACTAAAATCCCAGAGCGGAGAAAAGGAGGGACACTGTTGTTGAAGAAGTTGATGTGGTAGAAACAGGGAATTTGGGTGAAATACACCAAGTTCAAGCTATTGAGATGGTTTGTCGTAGATGCGGTGATAAAGGACATGACCCTATTACTTGTTTGGCTGATTCAGCAAGGGTTCTTGCTTATAGGAAATTCAATCAAGGTTCTTTTTCCGAGTTATATGTCGAGTTAAGTGCTGCAAAATCCCAACCACCCGTGGATGAAGGCAAGGTACTCATTACCCAAGCTGAATATGAGGATCTCAAGGCCACTATCAACGCACAAAAGCTTGAGCAACAATCTAGCGCGGATACCCTCCGGAAACTGCTCGACAGATGCAATTCGCTACTCCCAAACAATGACCCAGTCAATGCCATAAATCTGAGAAGTGGTCGTGCTTATGACGATCCTGTACACGTCCCTGAAAGCACACATACCGAGGTCGATGATGTCTCGAATGAATTAACTGAAGATGTACAGAGAAGTGATCGATCGACTGAGAATGCCATTCGATCGAATGCTTTTGTTAATGATACTGCTCGATCGAGTAAACCCACTACTCAATCGGGGACCCGTTTCCAATGGTCAGAGTCCCATACCCAGGTCGTTTACGTGATTCAAAGACGGAGAAACAGTTCAGCAAATTTGTAGACATGGTTAAAAACATTCAGGTAACTCTGTCTTTTGACGAGCTAATCACTCAAGTACCTCCTTACGCCAAATTTATGAAAGATCTTGTAACGTGTAAGAAGGCACTTGAGAATTTTGCTACTGTCGCTTTTATGCAAGAGTCTAGTAGTTTAATTCTAAATAAGTCTCCCCCTAAACTTAAGGATCCGGGTAGTTTCTCTATTACTTGTGTTATAGGAGATGTCGTGATAGATAAGGCACTATGTGATCTTGGAGCTAGCGTTAGTGTCATGCCTTATTCTATCTGTCGTAAGCTTAACATGGGTTGTCTTAAGACGACCAATATCACCCTGCAGATGGCTGATAGATCTGTTAGGAGACCCTTAGGTGTCGTAGAAGACGTGCCCGTTAAGGTGGGCAATTTTTTTATTCCCGTTGACTTCATCGTCTTAGACATTGTTGAGGATACCCGTACCCAAATTATTTTGGGACGGCCGTTTTTGTGTACTGCTGGAGCCATTATCGATGTTAAACACGGGCGTTTAACTCTAGCCGTAGGGGATGATACAGGTTCGTTCAGTTTACCTAACACTTTATCTAGACCAATGATAGAGGATGCATGCTTTTCTGTTGATATCATTGATGAGTTCACTTATGAGTTCTGGCCGGATTCCTTGATAAAGGATCCGTTGGAATCTTTAACATTGTTAGATGAGTGTGCAGATTATTTTGATAACAATGACGGTGTGCTGAAATTGCTTAGAGATACTGCCGATGAGGAAGAATTGACTGACGCGGAGGAAGAATAGCTGGGACACCTGGGTCACGCCTTGTGTTCCGTCGGGGTAAAAGTTCCCGAGCGTAAGCCTCTTTCAACTCACCTTAAATATGCTTTTCTTGATAATACTGAGCAATTTCAAGTTATTGTCAGTTCTAAACTAAATGAGGAACAGCGAACCGCTTTGTTGGCTGTACTTAAGAGAAACAGGAAAGCAATGGCTTATTCACTGGATGACCTCTAGGGAATCAGCCCTGATGTCTGTATGCACAGGATTGAGCTGGAAGAAGGTCACAAACCTTGCAGACAGGGTCAGCGGAAGCTGAACCCGAAGATGGAGAAGGTTGTGATGACCGAGGTGATGAAACTACTCGATGCAGGTATTATTTATTCAGTTGGTCACTCCAAATGGGTAAGCCCAGTTCAGGTCGTACCCAAGAAAGGAGGTACTACAGTTGTTAAAAATGAAAAGAATGAGTTAATACCTACTCGACTAGTAACTGGGTGGCGGATGTGTATAGATTATAGGCAGTTAAATGCCGCCACCAAGAAAGATCATTTCCCCCTTCATTTCATTGATCAGATGATAGAAAGGTTAGCTTCTCATGAGTTTTTCTGTTATCTGGATGGGTACTCAGGGTTCTTTCAGATCCCTATTCATCCAGATGATCAGGAAAAGACTACTTTTACTTGTCCTAAGGGTGTTTTTGCTTATCGTAGAATGCCTTTTGGTTTGTGTAATGCCCCTGCCACCTTTCAGAGGTGCATGATGGGGATATTTTCTGAGTATATAGAGTCTATCATGGAAGTCTTTATGGATGACTTCAGTGTCTATGGGAATGATTTTGATAAATGTTTAGCTAACCTTGATAAAGTTTTGCAGCGTTGTATTGAGGTTAATCTGGTGCTAAACTGGGAAAAGTGCCATTTCATGGTCAATGAGGGAGTAGTCCTTGGGCACTTGGTTTCGAATAGGGGTATTGAGGTAGACAGAGCAAAGGTGCAAGTGATTCAGCAATTACCCCCTCCTATTAATGTAAAGGGGGTGAGGAGTTTCCTTGGTCACGCCGGTTTTTATCGCCGGTTCATCAAGGACTTCTCTAAAATTACTAAACCACTTACACAGTTGCTATTAAAAGATGCTCCTTTCGATTTTACTGATGATTGTCTTTCTGCTTTTAACACTTTGAAACAGGCTTTGGTCTCCGCACCCATCATTCAGCCTCCCGATTGGACGCTGCCGTTTGAGATTATGTGCGATGCAAGCGATTACGCACTAGGAGCGGTGCTCGGCCAGCGGAAAGACAAAGCTTTGAATGCTATTTACTATGCGAGCCGAACTCTGGATGAGACTCAAGTGAAATATGCTACCACTGAGAAGGAGCTTTTAGCTGTAGTTTATGCGCTTGATAAATTTAGATCATATCTGTTGGGTTCTAAAGTTATTGTTTTTACAGATCATGCAGCGCTAAAACACCTTCTGAATAAGAAGGAAGCTAAACCCAGGTTGCTGCGGTGGATACTCCTTCTCCAGGAGTTTGATCTGGAAATCAGGGACAAGAAAGGCGCTGAGAATGTTGTAGCGGATCATCTTTCGCGTTTGACGCGACAAGAGGGGGAGGATTCTCTTCCCATTAATGATTCGTTTGCTGATGATACTTTATGCACTGTCTATTCTATTAAATCTAAAGATGGTGTTGAACCCTGGTTTGCAGATTATGCCAATCACATTGTCAGCCAGAAGCTGCCATCCGATATGTCCTATCAGCAGCGAAAGAAATTCCTACATGATGTGCGTGATTATTTCTGGGATGATCCATACTTGTTCAAGTCATGCGCAGACGGTGTATTCCGACGGTGTGTTCCACAATGGGAGATCAAAGCCATCCTAGAAGGCTGCCATTCTTCACCTTGTGGAGGTCACCACGGTCCATCGCGCACCGTGGCTAAGGTATTACAGTCTGGTTTTTATTGGCCGACTCTCTTTTCTGACACTAAAGCTTTTGTTGCTAGCTGTGATGCTTGCCAGCGGACAGGGAACATATCAAAGAGACATGAGATGCCCAAAAACGACATTTTAGAGGTCGAGCTTTTTGATGTCTGGGGCATTGATTATCAAGGACCATTCCCGTCGAGTCTTGGTAACATGTATATTCTGGTAGCTGTAGATTATGTGTCTAAATGGGTAGAAGCGATTGCTACTCCTAACTGTGATGCCAAGATCGTGATTAAGCTGTTTCGTAAGACCATTTTTCACCGTTTTGGCGTCCCTAGGGTTGTCATTAATGATAGGGGTATGCATCTTACGACCTTACTGTCTAAATATGGTGTCAAACATCGTAGGGGTTTGGGGTATCATCCTCAGACTAGTGGGCAGGTTGAAGTCTCTAATAGGGAACTAAAGGAGATTTTAAGTAAGGTCGTGTCTAAATCACGGAAGGATTGGAGTGCCAAACTAGAGGACACATTATGGGCCTACAGGACCGCATTTAAGACACCTATCGGTGCCTCACCGTATCGATTAGTGTATGGAAAATTCCTGTCATTTACGTGTTGAGCTAGAACATAAAGTCTGGTGGGCAGTCCGCCAACTTAATTATGATGCTAACTTGTGTGGTGAGAAACGGTTGTTGCAGCTAGATGCGCTAGAGGAATTCCGTCTGAATGCCTATGATAGCTCGCGTATTTACAAAGAAAAGACCAAACGTTGGCACGACAAGAGAATCATACCTCGCGAGTTCCAAGTCGGGCAGAAGGTGTTGCTATTCAATGCCCGACTGCGTCTATTTTCTTGTAAGCTGAAATCCAGGTGGAGTGGTCCGTACACAGTAACTGCTGTTACTCAGTTTGGATCCGTTGAGATAGAAGACTCCGAGGGTCAACGGTTCAAGGTTAATGGACATCATGTGAAACATTACTATGGAGCTGACAGTGTCGTGGGTCGCGTCGAAGTGCTATTCTTCGATGGAAACGAGGAGCTTGATGATTGAAGCTCAAGGGTCGTGCGCGACCTTATAAACCTTCGCTTATCGGGAGGCAACCCGATCTCTTATTGTTTTGTTGTACCGTTTTTATCACTTTTTAGTAGTTTATTTCTGTTTTACTGTTCAAACAATTCAATTGCGTCCTTTCTTTCTTCTCGCAGCTTTGGTATTAATTGCTCTGACACTTTTGTTCGATCGAGTAGGATAACAGCTCGATCGAGCACAATAACCCCTCGATCGAGCACTTTGGATACTCGATCGAGTACTTCTGCGAAGACACCTCTCGGACGAGCTGTTTTTCCAGTCGATCGAGCAAGCTCCATCTCGTTTTCACTAGATCGAGTAGTTTTTCACTCGATCGAATCCTTGGAGCCCATCCTTCCGGTCCGGTTTGGGGAAGTCGGTTATACACGCGTTCCCGTAAGTTTCCGACTCTCTCTAGTTTGCAATTCTTTTTTTTTCCTTTACTTTGTACAATGGGGACATTGTACGATTTGGTTTGGGGAGGTTTTGCATCCATATCGTGTCTGCATTTCGTTTTTACTGCATTTTTGTATGCAATGTTAATCACTCATAAAATTCCAAAAATTTCAAAATTTCTCATGTTTAGTTTTGCATTTTAGTCGAGTCGGAACGATTTTCTCCTACTCTTCATCGAGTCTCGACTTAAGCCTTGCACAGTTAATATCTCATGCATGATCATTTGCTGTTAATCGATGTTGAAGGAATAGACTTGACTTGACATGTTGGCAACCTACTTACATATTCTGAGGATTATAGCTCAAAAAAACTGGTGTCATCTATGACCAGTTCATATAGGATTGTGAGTAGTTACTCCCTCGTGTCATCGCATTGCATGTATATGAAATATGATTCTTATTGCCTGCACGTACGGGTTCGCGGTCGGTATCACATGTTTGGAGAATGCTTGCAATTTCCCTTTTTCTCATTTACCCAATTAACTCCACATTTAGCCAAAACTGCCAGTTGACCCACAATCCACATCCCAAATTTAGCCTACCTTGCGTCGAGCTATTCTAGTGTTGGTTATTGAGGTATTTACTTCATTTTATCACTTTGGTTTGCATTCTTGCCACGGAGTTGGTATCCGAAGAATTTGGGAATCGAAGTTGAAATTGTTTTCGCGTAATTGTTAGCTGAATATTTTGAAAAAGAAAAAAAAAAGAAGAAAAAAAAAATATAATAAAGAAAAAGAAAAAGAAAGCGGTCTCTGTTCCCGTGCTTTATTCATATCATATGGGGATTCATTAAGAGCTGAATACGCTAACCAATTTCGTTTCCACTCTATCCTGTTGGTTCTAGTGAGTTGTCGGCCGAATCATGGCCGTGTGCTTCATTATGAGATAAGAAGACGGATTTTGTCATTCGATTAAGATCAGGTGGCTAGCTTGACGCTTTACCTCCTTTATTCCATTATCGCTTTGCTCCTTCTTACCCATAACCTCACTTATCCAAATATTGCGAGTATTCGGCGTGTGATAGTCCTTGAATGGTGGTTGTGCGTGTGTACGGTAACTAAATCTTTTATCATGTTAGTTGGCATTGCATGAACGCGACGGTCGTACTTAGGTGAGCGACTATTTTCTCCTTCTCTCTCTTACACATAACTTGTGGGAAATAACTGTTTACATCCCCTTAAAATTTAGGATTATAACAAAATTATAGAATATGAATTGCGAGTCATAAATATGAAAACGATATAAAATATAGAGAAAATGATATGAACCTTTGGTCCTAGCAAAATTCGGTCTAAGAACAGATATCAAAACAGATATCCTCCTAATCGTCTCACCCAAGATTGGTTGAGAAATGCCCTTCTCCTTTGCTAGAAAGATAATTAAAAGTTACTGTTAACTCTTTAGGTTTTTGTGTTTTGTGTGATGGAGGCACAAGTGAGTGTAGAAATTAGGTTAGAATTTTTCTCCTCTTCCCTTTACTTGCTCACGGCACTCCTAGGTCTTATATGAGGAGATTTAGTCTCCTCAAATAACTACCCATTGACCGGAAAAACCGAGTGTATCTTGACACTTTGTTTCAGTCATTTTAGCTTCCAATATAATGTAATATATTATAATCGTCGTTTGTCAAGGACCGACATTATAATACATCATTAATTATAAATATCCGTATATTTTTAATTTGCCAATTAATTATAACGGTTTATGTTTAATTAGCTTACATTATATACAACAATTAAATATAACATTTTATATTCAATTTACGAATTACAGTTAATTCGTCTCAGCTAAATTTATTTAATCATTATTAAATAATCATCTCATCATCACATTGACTAACCTTTTAGTCAAATACACTGACTAACCTTTTAGTCATATAAAAGGGCATCAATATGATCATTTTATCAAATAATCACATCTCTCAAACACATCCTATAGGTGTGACTTTTAGGGACCAGTTGATCACCGCCATCTGTATGACAATAACGTCAAACTTATCTAGCAAGCCAACCGTTATTGATAAACGTTAATCAACTGATTATTATACAAAGTATACCCTGTGAACCTACAGAGATTTATTTATGTTATTGCACTAATGGTGGAGGACACTTGCTCCAACATAACTTGCTTACCCTTTGTTTTGCTGAGAGAAGAGTGACCCGCGAGAGTCCGACATTGATGGTCTGGCAAGGTCGACGGTTCAGTTCGTTTGCATTTGATAGCATTGCTGAGTTTGACTGTTGCATTAAATTGGTTCAAGCAGGCAATCTGCGGTAGTCCGGAGTTTATTTGTTCAATTTATTTGTTGCATCCTTTTTGCTTGAGGAGAAGCAAAGGTTTGGTTTGGGGAAGTTTGATGCGTGTATTTTATATAGACCTTTTAGGCCATATTTGTACGCATTTCCATGCTTATTTAGTAGTGTTATACTACAAATATCCCCCGAATAGTCTACTTTGGTTTGTTTTGTAATATTTGCAGGTATGGACCAGAATGACGGAAAACTAGCCATTTTGTAGCTCCTCAAGCATGCATAAGTGAGTCGGAAAGGAATCTTGGTGTCTCGGAATGCGTGAAGCCGTGTTAAAGGAATGGAAGAACGAAATCCATGAGCAAAACTCTCGTTCGAGGTATAAAAGCCTTCGATCGACCACCTCTTTGATTAGAAGACCTCGATCGAGCTGCTGGTTTTGGGCGTTTACTCGATCGAGCACTACTATTACTCGATCGAGTACTTTGGACAACAATTGTTACTCGATCGAAGGGTTTCATATTGATGGGCTTCGTGAAATAGTGTGGACGCCTTGTAATTTGTTATTTTTTGTTTTTACTTAAAGCCGTAAACGAGAAGAATGAAGGACTCTCTTCTCCATACTCTTTACTGTAGACTTTAGATTAGAACCAATTTCTAACCCTATCTTGGACTTTTGGACTGTTATTTTGGATCTGAATTGGAGGACTTCCTCTGACTTTCTTCTTCTTTCCAATTTGGTACTATTGTTCTGGAATTCGATTAATTATTTATCTATGTCTTTTTGTTTCTTATTTATTGTTGTTGTTGTTCTTCTTTCTATTATGCGTAGCTAATTCCTTTGCTAGGATTTAGGGGAACCGTGGCTTAGGTAAGATGGATTTGATTAGTAGTCTTTAGATTAGGTTTGGAAGCAATCTTCACATTTAATAGCTTTTAATTGTCTGAGTCGACGCATTCAATTGATTGACTTGATACCCCCTTGACCTAGATCGAGAGATTGGAAGAGGGCAGATCAGTGATGAACTTTGGGATTATGCTAATGAGGGCGAGAGCTAAGTTAGTATATCTTAGGGCGAATAGCGGACCGAGAGGACCTTTACACTACTCACAAACCTGTTTAGATTTTACTTTGATTTCTATCCTGACCCAAGATGCCATGGGGAACCGACGATCCTAGTTCTTCTTCTTTCTGATATTTCGCTCTTTATTTCTCTTTCCCTTTTTTCTTGTAGTGTTAGAAAATCATTTAAACAAACCCCCAATTGTGTTACTTTGACAGATTTAGCAAGTTATAGGATTCCCTCTCCCTGTGGATTCGATACCCGACTGCCTCTACTGCATTTTGTTGAGACCGTTAGGTTTTATCTTTGATAGGGTTGCGATAGCCGTATCAGGTACCCAGAAGGATCTGAGCTTACGTGGTCTATTGATCAAGCACATAGTTGTCAAAATGCTTAGAGCAAGGTCTAGAATGCAAAGAGACAGAAAAGAAGGGTCGGAACACTCGCGTGCCTTGAAAGTGTGCACGAATCTCTCCTTATTTAGGGAGTGATCCGAAGAGTTATGGAATAACTCGAACACGGAAAGAAATCTAGAAAATATTTCGGAAACAGGTAACACGGGATGGGGAACAGGCGCAGCCGAAACTGCGACTCTTGGAAGAGGTGCAGCACCCGCTGCGTCATTTCCCAAGAAGTTTCGTACTTTGAAAGAAAGATGTCCGCGTTTCTTTATGGGAATTGCAGTAGATTTCGAATTCTTTTCTAAATAAAATATGAATATATTTTATGAAGAAAGATAAGTTTTGAAACATTAAAATATACGGACTCTAATGACTATCAAACGACCATATCGGTATGTAGATGACGACCAAGGGGTAGACACAACTGTTTGAGCTATCACTTGACGATAAACTTACAAATTGTCATAAATCGTTCGGCCCAATCATCACTAGGTGGTTGGCGGAAGCTCTAGATTCGAGCTATCTACAGAGCCGCACTTTGATTGAGGCTTCGACAAGGCAAAAGTTAAAGTATAGCCATCCGGTTAATAGAAGATTAGAACCTGACGACTATCGCGACGCGAGGTGTTTCAAGGGTTCTGAACCAAGGACATGTCGTCGAGAACATTTTAGAGAATGTCGACTGTTGGGGAGCGTCGTTTAAAGTCCGTTAGACTACTTACGAAAGCTCGCCAGGCACATGAAGGAGTCATACCTGAGCATCTTCTTACTTGGACTTGAGGTTGCGTCATGAGGGTCGCCAGCCGTCTGAATGGCATACGTAATGAGGCTCGCTAGCCGCTGGGGATAAGGTACGTAATGAGGCTCGCCAGCCGCTGGGGATAAGGTACGTAATGATTCTCGCCAGCCGCTGGATGTGAGAATCTGCCTGTCTTTATCTTCAGGTGAACTCTTGTTAGGGAAACACGTGTTTATACTTGATATATAGAAGATTGTGTTAGGATTGAATTCTTCTGAGAGTCTGCTTGGTTGTGGCGAACAAAAATCTTGAGGATAAAAAATTGGGTCCACAGATTGTATATCCGGAAAAATAGCTCTCTGCTGAGGTGACGTGACGGTTCTGAAACCTGCCGAGGCACGGGTGTTGAAAAAGAACACAAGTATGAAAAAAAAAATAGAAGTCCAAGAAGCGCCGCATAAGACTTGGGCCCACAAGTAACGAACTTGTAGCCAACTTTCAAATTTAGGCGAAATATTGATGGGGAAAGGGCGGAGCAAGAACTACAACCTTTGGAAGAGGCGCAGCTATTGCTGTGTTTCTTCCCCAGCTTCTCCTTGTCTGATAAAACACGCGAACAGACGGATCATTTCTATTCATCCGAAAT
>JAIUZE010005462.1:0-14869 GCA_022085475.1 Heliosperma pusillum
CTGCTTCATCTTCTAATTGTGACCCAAATGATTGAACCGTCACTCATTTCGCTCATCTTTCTCTATTAAATATATGGGTATTCCACCTCCCTTTCTGATAAAAGAGTCGGGCATTTATATACTCGCATTCGGATATACGGGATAGATTTTGTTAAAGATTTGGGATAGAGTTTGTGATTAAAATATGAGAAGAGATCGTATTTGAGACGGTGTTGAAGTTCCCATTGCTGAGCTTTGTTTCCAGTAGCTTGTGTATTGGTCTGTTTCTATCTCTCTTTCTCTAATTTTTGCCTTACACGTCTTTTGCTGATGATCTATGTTTCGGCTTTTGGACTTCAATTTGCTTTGGATCCATGTGCAAGCCAATTAACTTTGGATTCTGCAAGTGGGCAAGGTCCAAGTATTTCCTGTGGTTTGTTTGAGCCAATTTGCGTAATTTGGTCCATTTCCTTTCGCGTGAGTAATCTGCTATACCAAAACACACTTTAGTTAGCCCGTTTTACATTTAAAATAATATTTCCGTAATTAAATCTCGAAATGAACAAATGTATAGTAAATAACTCAAATAATACGATAGACGACCATAAAAATATATATATACGGGGTGTAAATATAAGTAAATATCGTCTTATCAGTACTCAAACCATTCGATTACGAATCTTATGGCGTATGCGAATCTTGTCTTCTAGGCAAGATGACTCGTGCCCCTTTTACGGGAAAAGGGACACGAGCAAGTGAAGTATTAGGACTTATACACACGGATGTATGCGGTCCAATGACTATCCGAGCTAGAGGTGGTTATCACTACTTCATTACTTTTACCGACGACGTGAGTAGATATGGATATGTCTACTTGATGAGGCATAAAAGTGATGCTTTTGAAAAGTTCAAAGAATTTCAAAATGAAGAGAAAACCAATTGAATAAAAGTTTTTTTAAAACACTCGATAACGATCGTGGTGGTGAATACTGAACCATGAATTTGATTCACACCTGAAAGATTGTGCGTATAGATCACAATGGATCCTCCTGGAAACCTCAATTAAACGGTGTATCCGGAAAGAAGAAAATCGAACTTTATTAGATATGTTTCGATCAATGTGATGAGTCTAACAGAGCGTCATGATTATTTTTGGGGTTTTGCTATCTTATCTGCAAATTTTCACTCAAATCGAAGCACGACTAAAGCCTCCTTCCCTCCCGGCAAACAAGACTCCATAGGAGATATAGACAGGAAAGTCCCTTATTTGTCGTTTATGAGAATTTGGGGATGCGAGACTTTTGTTAAGAATAAGTCTGACGATAAACTCGCACCCAAATCTGACAAATGTCTTTTCGTAGGATATCCAAAGAAATCACGTGCTTATTACTTCTACAATAAACACGAGGACAAAGTGTTTGTGTCTCGTGATGCAGTCTTTTTAGAAAATGATTTTATTTCTAAAAGACAGAGGGGGAGAAAATTTGAACTTGATGAAGTCCAAGAGCCACAAACCGAAAAGGACGACGAGGAAAACGTTCCCTCTTCGTCTGGTACGGTCATTATTCCTTCGGAACCTAGGAGGGCAAGCAGAATTAGTCATCCACCTGATAGATACCTTGGTATTATAGAGGAAGGTGATGACTATAATGTTTTACTGTTTGAAAGTAACGAACCTACTACCTACAAAGCAGCCATTTCTAGTCCCGACTCAAAGCTATGGCTAGGAGCCATGCAATCCGAAATGGATTCTATGTACGACAATCAAGTATGGGACTTGGTTGATTTACCTAAGGAGGTACGACCTCTTCAGTGTAAGTGGATCTATAAGATCAAAAGTGGCATAGACAAAATAATGATGTTTATAAAGCTAGATTGGTGGCAAAAAGGTTTCACCCAAGTTAATGGTCTTCACTATGACGAAACCTTCGCCCCAGTCGCCTTCATGCTTCGATCCATAAGGATGATCTTGCGGTTGCCGCATTTCACATATTATGAGATTTGGCAAGATGGATGTCAAAACCGCCTTCTTGACATGGGATTAGCAAGAGGAAGTGTACATGACACAACCATGAAGGTTTTGTGGATCCACCCCCCCCCCCCCCAAACCCTTAAGAAGGTATGCAAACTTAAGAGATCCATCTATGGTATTAAGCAAGCATCCAGGAGTTGGAATATCGTTGATATGTAATCTAAACAAAATGGTCATCGAAGCTGTCGAGGACAGTTAGTTATACATGAAGTTTAGTGGGAGTAATAACTTTTAGTCTTGTATGTAGATGACATTACTACTCATTGAGGAATGAATATTCCAAGGCTCACTTTCTGTAAAGGAGTGGCTAGGAATACATTTCCAAATGAAAAGACTTAGGAGAGGCCCAGCGCAAATCGTCAGGATATCCGGATTATAGGGATAGATCTAAAAGGATACTAGCATTAAGTCAAGAGACTTATATTGATAAGATTCTTGATCGGTTCAACATGAAAGACTCTAAGAGAGGCTTTATTCCTATGGGAAGTGGGATCACTTTGCGCAAGTCAGAGTGCCCTACGAAAACCGAGGAGATTGAACGCATGAAATTGATCCCTTACGCTTCAGCCGTTGGATCAATCATGTATGCTATGATGTGCACTCGTCCCGACGTTGCATATGCTTTGAGCATGACAAGTCGTTACCAAGCAAATCCAGGTGAGAGTCACTGGATAGCCGTAAATAACATCCTTAAGTACTTAAGAAGGACCAAGGATTCGTTCTTAGTGTTTGGAGGCGAGACTGAGTTACGTGTAAAGGGTTACACAGATGCCAGTTTCAACAACAGATAGGGATGATATGAAATCCCAATCCGGCTACGTTTATAGGATGAATGGAGGAGCTGTTTGCTGGAAGAGTTTCAAGCAAAGCGTTACAGCGGATTCTACAACAGAAGCAGAGTACCTTGCAGCGTCTGAAGCTGCAAAGGAAGCTGTGTGGATTCGGCAATTTTTGGAAGGACTATCAGTAGTCCCTACTGCCAAAGATCCTATCACAATTTATTGTGATAACAGTGGGGCTATTTTTCAGGCAAAAGAGCCCAAGTCTAGTAACAAGTCTAGACATGTACTTAGGAAATATCATGTAATTAGAGATTACGTGGACAGAAAGGAAATTGACATTTGTAAGGTTGGGACAGATGACAACATTGCTGATCCTTTAACCAAGCCTTTATCAAAGGCTAAGCATGATGGTCATGTCGTCACAATGGGATTGAGACGTGTGCCAGAATTCCTTTAGATTATGTAATATGTAATAATTGAATGTTGTTTTAATTATTTCATATATGATAATGGCATTTATTGTTCGAGTTTTATTTTAAACTCTTTTATTTAGTTTGACTAAATTTAATACTTTGTTTATCCGAATAGATTGTTGAACCCTATTCAAGTGAATAGGACGAACTTAGTATTTTGTCCCTAGTCACTCAAATGAGGTGACGTCTCGAAATGACTAGATTGTAAGTCGATCGATGGTTGGTTCAGCACCATGGGGTCATGGAGATGACTGGTCGTTTACATAGACAGACTGTATGACACTCTGTCGGACAGTGACATTGTAGAGACCCTTAAATCAATTATTTGATGCCTGGTCGTGGCAGGGTCTTCTATCTTATTCCTATAAGTCGATTCTTTTGACTGGCGACCGTCTATCTGAGTCGGTGCAGTTTCCGATTGGTTTTGGTTGATGTTCTAAGTCGTGCCGTAAAAGGAGGCCGATGGACTTCTTCTGGATCATGGTGATCTGCATTATACAGAGTAGATGGATCAACAGGAATTGTCCACCCACGTTGGGTAAAAACATCTTTAGGCCACTCGAGGAGAAGTTACTGTAAATGCGTGGCCACGCTCGGAAAGAGATCTATGGTAGATTTCCGGTCAGACAGTTACTCTCCCTATCGAGAAAACCACTCTAGATATAATCAATCGCAAGTGCGACCTGAAAGACACCTTGCATTGAGTGGGAGATGTGATAAAAGAGACAAGAGAACGTTGACGCACACACTGGTGTCAGACAATGGGAGATTGTTGGAGTAGGTGTTCCCTCCACCAAAGTGCGCCCTAATAAATCTTATATGGAATTAATTGGGATATTTATTGACTATATATAATTTTCCAGTTGATTAACGTAAATCAATAACGGTTGGCTGACTAGAGTTAGACGTTATTGTCGTTTGACGGCGGTGATCAACTGATCCCTTTCGGTCACACCTAAAGGATGAAATCCAAATAGTAACTAATTATTTGTATACGATACATTTAATTAGTACATTACATATATTCGATATGTACGAGAGTTAATTATTAGAAAATGAGTTGAGAACTCAAATTCAATTAAGTTTATTTTTCAATTATGCGATAATTGACTAATAAATTTATATCTTCTTTTAATACGATTAAATAAGATTTAACTTAGTAATTAATCGTTAAATTACTAAATTAGTTGAGGTTTTGAGATAGAGGTAATTAGTTAATTATATTTACAAGGAGTTGTAAAATAAATTACCTAAGCATTGTGGGACCCATTATATATTGATATAATGGTAAAATATTACTTAAAATGTTAAGTACATATTATTTATTTAATTGAGTCATATAATTGTTATATGACCAAATTAACACTTAATTATACAAGATAATTAACCATATGATCAATAAGTATTTGTAAGACAAATATCAAAAATCAAAATGGACCAAACTAAGGCCATTGTGGCCGGTTGGCCAGTAGTTACATGGTGATGATTTTGTTCTTGTTTTTACTCTTTAGTTACTTTATGAAAGTGACATAACAAGTAGTAAACAATCATCACTTGTTCTACAAAACTCCACTCTAATGCATGTGATCAAATGAACAAAATAAGAGTCCTTATTTGGACAATATGGACCGGCCAAATGGCCTATATAATGAGCATTTTGTGTTCATTTTATACTTACTTCATTTTGTGCTTTGTTTTCTTACTTCTCTCAAAACCTCATATTCTTACTAAAACTCTCAAACACTAATATTTACTAAGTATTACTAGTGTAGTAATATAGTCATAATATTAGTAGAATAATATCTATCTTATTATCTAGTTAATAATAAGGGTAGATTATTTGGGTTAATCTTGGTGCAACTTAGAGGAGATCTTCTACTTTGGGGATTATTTGTGTTCATCCATATTATTAGCTCAAGAACAACAAGAAGGAGTTCTTGTTGTGCCCTTATATTTTCCATATCAATGTGAGGAAATTTCTTCTCTTATATAAATGTCTTTATATTTGCATGCATGTTACATAGATCATTAAATACTAAATTAACAAGTAATTTAGCAACTAATTAGAGGAGTCTAATTAAGGTCTATGGACTTTCACTACCTTCTGACCTTTCTTATAACCAAAGAAAGAGATTTTTGCATGATGCAAAATTCTTTGTTTGGGATGACCCTTATCTTTTCAAGCAGTGCTCAGATGGTCTTTACAGACGATGTATCCCTCAGTGGGAAGTTAAAGGAGTTTTAGAAGGATGCCACTCATCTGCTTATGGTGGTCATCATGGTCCGTCCAAGACCGTAGCCAAAGTCTTACAATCCGGGTTTTTCTGGCCCTCGATGTTTAAAGATTCAAAAGACTTTGTTATGGCTTGTGACGCTTGTCAACGAATGGGTCAAATATCCAAGAGACATGAAATGCCTCAAAACGGCATATTAGAAGTTGAAATATTCGATGTCTGGGGTATTGACTATCAAGGACCATTCCCTTCTTCTAACAGAAATCGTTATATCTTAGTCGATGTTGACTACGTTTCTAAGTAGGTAGAAGCAATTGCCACTCCCACCAATGATGCTAGAGCTGTGATACGGCTATTTAAGAAGATCATCTTTCCACGTTTTGGTGTACCCAGAGCCGTGATTAGTGATCGAGGAACTCATTTTGGAGAAAAGCAGTTAGACACTCTGCCTGCCAAATATGGTGTGTATCACAGACGAGGATTAGCCTACCACCCTCAGACCAGCGGTCAAGTAGAAGTCTCAAACAGAGAGTTGAAAACAATTCTTCAGAAAGTAGTCTCAATATCTAGAACCGATTGGAGTAATAAGCTCGATGACACCTTATGGGCTTATCGTACAGCTTTCAAAACCCCGATTGGAACATCTCCCTATCGGTTGGTTTATGGAAAGGCATGTCATCTTCCTGTCGAGTTAGAGTATAAAGCTTACTGGGCTATCAAAGAACTCAACTTAGACACTAAGCTTAGCGCTGATAGACGAATTTTGCAACTCAATGAGTTAGAAGAATTTCGTTTGCAAGCTTACGAGAATTCTAGAATCTATAAAGAGAAAACGAAGCGTTGGCACGACAAGAGGATAATAAAAAAAAGAATTTAATGTCGGTGACCAAGTACTTCTTTTCAACTCCCGTTTGAAAATTTTTCCGGGAAAACTTCGATCACGTTGGTCTGGATGATTCACTGTCACATATGTTAGCAAATATGGCTATGTGGAACTAATGACTAGCAATGGTGAGAAATTCAAAGTCAATGGACACAGACTGAAACTTTACTATAGCAATTCTATCATCGGATGTTTAGATATTGTCTATACGAAGCGTCCATCCCCAACCCAATGAATTCTTCAAAGAATTCGTCGAGCAGGACGTTAAACAAGCGCTTCTCGGGAGGCAACCCGTGTTTTCCCTTTCTTTTTGCATTTTTATTTTTGCTTTTTCCCTTTTACGTTGTTTTGTTAGATTTCTTTGCAGATGAAAGAGTTTTTGAAGAATCTCTGAAGACCTTCCTTGTCAAGTCCAAAAGACTAGCTTGGGGGAGTCTGCGCTGGCTAGTAAGCTTCATTCTTCTTTCATTTTTCCTTTCTTCACATTAAGCATCTCGTTGCATGTTTAGTTTTTGTGCTCACATTGAGGACAATGTGATGTTTAGCTTGGGGGAGGGATTGCATTTTCCCATTTTGCAGTTTAGTATATCATTTTCATTTTTCAAATTTTGAATAAAAGAGAGAGAAGATTTTAAAATTTTGAACACAATTGAATGCTTTTCATGCTTTGTTTGCTTGTTTATTATGCTATCATGTTACATTTCCCAAACTTAGAGCTTTCAAAAGATAATGATTCAATATTTATTGAATTTTGCATACATGGGGATGTCTTGTACACAGTAGGCATGGGATGAATCTATAGATGAGTACGCTTGATCTTGACATTTGGCAAGTTACATATATTGTAAGGTAGAACCTCCTTAGACTGGTACATCCATACCCAGTCTCATTTAGGTGTGTGTAGTTCTCCTTGTGATATGTGTCATGTCAAAATGCATAAGTATGGTTCTCATTTCATTCCTATAAGCATTGCATTCATGATTCACTAAGATTTGAAGCCTTTTTCACTTTAATTTGCCCCTCAAAATTAGCCCCTTCTTACAAATGCCTCACAAAAATAATAGCTACAAATAAAATACTGCCTACCTTTTGAGCTAGTAGCTAGACTATGGTGTATGGGTGCTCTTTTGAGAAGATTTGTTCTTATCTGTCAAAGTGAATCTGGAAGAACGAAATTGTTCAAAAAGTAATGTTATGTTCGAAAGAGGAAAAAAAAAAAAAAAAAAAAGGAGAAAAATTGAAAAAGGAAAAGAAAGGAAAAGAAAGAAAAAGAAATAAGAGAAGAAGTTCTGAGTATCTCCTCAAAATGTCAAATCAATAGAAGGAGTTTACCCTTGTGTTTCGTGTGTAATAAGCTAATCTGTTGCTTCTGGCTTCGTTATTCGTCTTTTGGAAATTCATCGAAAGTTTGGATTGAGAATTCATTTATCATTGGTCAGTTGCTAGCTCATTCTAACCTTCACATGACCATAACTATTTGTCCACCTTTCACCCATTTCCCAAAGCCTTCTTCTTATTTTTCGGCTTCTTTTCTATGTGCATTGTGATCATCGACTTGTGTTTTGAATTGTTTACCATATTAGATTGCGGACACATTTTTATAAGTCGTAGATAGGTGAGTGTCTCAAAAATATTTACACATAAAGAAATCACCTTTTACATGCAATGAGTGTTCGAGTGTACCGTGAGAGTCCATTTGTCAAAAGATCATGCAAGAGCCGAAAAATCTGTAGTGAAGTTCTTTGTGCTACGCCGTTATGTAAATCTCAGCCATGTTTATGTATCATTCTTGCCCACGTTGCTTTTGGGTTATGATTCATTATGTTTCCAAAGTTTTACGTTGAGATTTGTTTCTTGATGGTATAGTAGTCAATGCTTGCAACCTTGTCCTGGTATTGTTTGTTATGTTTGCTTGAGGACAAGCAAAGGTTTAGCTTGGGGAAGTTTGATAAGTGAATATTTGTATGATTTTAAACCCCACTTTAGCTCGGTTTTATATGTCATTTGTGCTTTGTTAAGCCATTTTACGAGCTAATATCGTCTTCTAGGCGAATTCCTGTGTTCTAACCTGTTTTGTAGGGAAAGTGACGTTTCTACGCCCTTTTTCTATATTCCCGAGCATTTGCCTAGAACCCGACGATTTGAAGAAGAGATTGACCAAGTGAAAGGCATGTCAAGAAGGTTCACTAATTCAAAAGAGAGAAGACGCAAAGACGGTTTCATAGTTGTCGGAAGATCAATCAATTAGGCGAAAGAATTCATCGCTTTACATCAAACCCTATCAACAAACCCGATTGAAGAGGTCAAGGGGGATGATGGAAGTCAAGTCAAAGCGAAGGAAGATGAAACGTTAGTCAACCGCTTCTAGATGTCCACTTACCCGATCGGGTAAGTGTGTACCCGATCGGGTATCCTTGCTGATCCGAGCATGACGGCTTCAACTTCCTATTTTTGTCTTATATGTTTAATGCTCGACCTCTTCTCCACGAAACCCTAATACTATAAATAGATGCTCCAGCCCCTCTTCTCATCACACAATCATCCAACACACAACAATCTTCTTACACATCTTCTTTAGAATAATCCTTAGTTTTTAGTCTTTCTAGTTTAGATTATTTTCTTCTTTTGTCTTTTGTTCTTAGTTTATTTCTGTCCATTTCATATCAAAACATTAGTTTAGTTCAATAAGAATTTCAATCTTTGTGATCTACTTTGTTGGGTACAAGTATTGTAATTCAAGGAACGATTATTCTATGCAAGGGATTTCTATTATCGTTATCGCTTTCGTTGTTGATCGTCCCTAGGTACTTCTAATTTATCCTTTGTTTATTATCCTTTATTGTTTTCCATTTGATTGTTATTTTCTATTCATAACATTTAGATCCATTTTCATGTTGTTATAATTGTAATTTCATTTCTTAGATTGTCAAATAGCGTTGTTATTATCGCCACTTAGAGAATCTAAATTATTGTCAAAAACCAACTAAACATGTCTATCCTAGTTTTCATTGTTAATATCATCTTAAACATTATCATGAGTGAGTAGTCACCTTTCTAGGGTGTAGGGTAGCCATGTTAGATTGATTAAAAGATGATAATTGGATAAAAGAAATTGTGCTTTTAAAACATTGTGTCTATGCATGTTTGGACTTTAACGATAGTTGACGATTCCTAATCACAATCATTGACTAGTATGGAATTCTTTTCCAAGGTTGACATACGAGATTTGAATAGACAAAGCGTGACATGGTGGATTAAGACCTAGTAAATCGCCTAAAAGCCTGCTATACCATCTGATCTATGATTGTAATGAACACACCATTCTTACGAACGCGCAATGAATTATTTGCATATCCTAAATCCAATTTCATCAATATGTCAATCTACATGTGTGAATCTACTTCCCTAGATGCTTCTCATTAGTGTTAATTCATCATTTGCTTTATTGTTTTCATTTTAGTTTGCTTTTATTTTGTTTTTATTTATGTTCTTTATTAGTTTAGAATTCAAAACCTCAAAACCCAGAAAATCGTTAGATAAAACTCAATTGTGAGACGATTCACAATCCATAGGAAATACCATCTCCTTGAGGATCGACCCCTACTTCCCTAATTACATTAATTTGTTATTAGCCTAGTCTGGGTAAATTATCTTTGTTTTGGGCTTGCGACAGGCCCGATCAGTCTCCAGGACTGGGATCTTAAACTAAGACCTACTGCGTTTGCATTTAACAGGTGCCCATTCACCAGCTGTAATAAACGTGATTTTTTTGTGTACATTTGTCGATAGATTAAAGGCATTCGTTTAGTGGCTTAAGCGTATAATGTGCCTTTGGGAAAGCTGAGTTGTTGCATAAGTCGATCAACTAGACTAGTTGGTCGATCGACTAAGTTGGTAATTGGCGAGTTTTGGCAAACCAAATAAGTCGATCAACCAGTAGGGGCAGTCGATCTCGATTGGCTAAGTTTTTGTCAGCAATTTGGACGAGTTTTTTTTCTTATTTAACCCTAAACTTATAAATAATTATCTACCTGTTGGGTTCAATTTGATGATGACATGCCAATTTAACATGTTTATCAAGTGACTATTTCTTAGGTTCTAATGCCTCTCCGTTTGCAATGATGATCAAGAACGAAGTCAAAAATCATGTCAAGAATCCTTCGTAGTTGGTGTTGTCCTAAGTTATGAATACAATTGTAAAAGTAATAGAATACTTCTTGTGGCAATAGTTTGTGGCAACAGTAAGCATGACTGTTGCCTCAATGTCTGGATAATAACAGTTGTACTTATGAAAACTGGTAACAGTAAGTACAACTGTTGCTTCTATCTGCAACTCTTGAATCGAAACCATTTTGTCATTTCAAATATCATTTTCATCAAAAATGTGTTTTATAAACAATCTGAATTGGGAAGTGATTTATCAAATTAATTAAAGAATGTGTTGCTTTTTAGAATAAGGCAAAGGAAGGCTTTTTGAAGAAGCTAACATCCTCCATGTTTCAACCAAAAGTCAAAGACACTTTTATAGACTTTGTGTACTACACTCAACCCTTCCATCATTACCTTTGGTAGCCTTACTCTCCTTGTGAAACATCTCTTTCAACAAGCTTACTTCCTTGGTTGACATCCATACGTTGGAATGATCAACTCTCCCAATAATAATAATTTAATAACACTTCATGCTCACTCCCTACCTCTATAAATAGAGGACATTAAATGTTCAGATTTTCTAAGACTTTCCAAAGCATTATCTTTCATTTGCAAATTTGTCTAAGTGTTTTCCAAAACCTTTTCTTTGCAAAAGTTCTCAAAGTCTTCAAAAGTTGCAGTCCAGACCACTGTTACCATTGTGATTTATTCTTGTTACTTGAATAGTTAGATCTTATAAATTGTCCTCACAAGTTCTTATTGAGAACAACATTTGAGGAACAAAGATCCTGTAACTTTTCAGTTCAAGAGTCGAGTTTTAGAACAAGTGTGTTCTTAAACTCTTTCGCAACCGGAGTAGGTTGTTGGCGATTTTATTGTAGGGGTTTTTAAGTTGTCGGAGTAGATTTCTTATTAACAAAGCAATATAATGAAGATTGGACGTAGGCCCTTAGATCGTAGGCCGAACCAATTCAAAATCGTGTGTTGATCTTTATTTTATTTAATTCCGCTGTACTTTAACTTACGTACTTTACTTACATAGCAACAGTCATCAATACTGTCAGCTACAACCTCGCTTCAATCTGAAAGGAACTGGTAACAGTTCAACTGACTGTTGCCACGATCAGAATTCTTCTTTACTCTTCAACTCAATTCGCCGTAAACTATAAAGAAATTATTGAAAATTTTAAAAGGTACCTAATTCACCCCCTCCCCCTCTTAGGTACTAGGAATCCATACTCTACAATTGGTATCAGAGCCTCGTGCTCTTGATAAGGCTAATTACCTTGAGTAGATTCCGGGAAAATGGATTCCTCAAAACACTCCAAAATCCCGATCTTTATCGGTGAGAATTTTGGTTGGTGGAAACTTAAGATGGAACATTATATTAAAAGTATCGACTATGAATGTTGGATCATTGTTAAAAATGGCCCCCTTGCTATAACGGAGACTTCCAAAGAAGCGGAAGTCACTCCAAAAAGCGAGGCAAAGTATGACGAGAAGGACTATAAAATGGCTGAGAAAAACTCTAAGGCAATGACAATTCTTCAGAATTGCATTGGTCCTCAAGATGTGAGTCGAATTGCCGGTTGTCCTTCCGCCAAAGAAATATGGGATTGTCTTGAACTTGCGTATGAAGGAACTATTCAAGTCAAAAAACATCGTATTGACCTACTCATGCAACAATATGAGTTGTTTAGTATGACTAAAGACGAAACCATAAATAGTCTCTCTTCTCGTTTTTCTAGCATTGTTAATGAACTCAAAAGTCTTGGTAGGACCTTCGAGTCCGAGGACCTTGTACGAAAAACTCTTCGAAGTCTCTCCATTAAATGGAGACCCAAAGTTACCGCCATCGAAGAAGCTAAAGACCTATCCACTTTATCCCTTCATGAACTAATGGGATCACTAATGGCTCACGAGCAAATTCTCTCTAAGAATTCTAGTGATGATCCTAAAGGGAAAGGGCTTGCCCTCAAGTCTACCTCAAGTGATGAGGAAGACGATGGTGAGGATGAGTTTGCAATGTTCTCTCGAAACATAGTGGGAATGGTCAATAGTTACGGTCAAAAGAAGTTCAATAATAATTCTATGAAAAAACGATTTCCTAAGAAAAGACCCAATGGAGTTGGATGCTTTAAATGTGGGGACAAAACCCACTTAATCAAAGAGTGTCCTAAATGGGGAGACATTAAGTCTAAAGATAAGAGAGACAAGGCCAAAAATGAAATGAAACACAAAGTCATGTCCGCTATTTGGGGAATGTCTGAATCCGATGACGATGATGATATCGAGGATGAACTTGAAGCAAAGATGTGCTTAACAAATCAAAACAAACCAAAAACTCACAAAAACAAAACTCTTAGGTGTCTTATGGCCTATCCAAATGATTCCGACTCGGAGTCCGACAAAGAGGTAAAACACCTTAAAGCCAAGGTTAGAACTTACTCTAAAAATAAGGTGTGTCAACTCCTGGATAAGTTATTTGATAAGTGTCGTGATCAAACTGAAAAACTAAATGAGATGCAAGAACAAATCGAAGAAATTGCCGAAGAAAATGCTCACCTAAAAATTGAATTAAGCACAACAGAGTCTGTGACTGTTACCTCTGAGTTTGAAACAGAAATGAAAAGGCTTCACAAGTTAAACATAAGTTTGATCAAACAACTTGAGTCCTCCTCTGATTCTGAACTTCAGAATATTAACTCTTCTCTAGTCTCACAAATTTCCACACTAACAGAAGAACGTGACACTACTTTAAAAATTCAAGAAATGTTTAAGGTTGAAATCAGCAAGCTAACTGAGGAAGTTGAAAAATTGAGAACCACAGTTCCTGCTACCACCAATTTAAGTGATGAAAGCGCAACCTTAATTTCCTCTCTTTCTAAAGAACGCGATCACTTAAAAAATAACTGTGAAACTCTGAAAATTGAATGTAAGAAACGTCATGAAAGATGGGTACACTCTGAACAATGTATATCTAGTCTCAAACTTCATGTTGAAGATAAATCTAGTTCCCTCATGGACCTTCAATCAAAATATGTTAAAAAGAAAAAGGAATTAGATTTCTCTCAACAATCCATTGAAGCCCTTCTTGTCAAAATAGAAAAACTAAGCAAAGATCTATCTGATGCTAAACTGTTTTATCAAAAATGGGAAGGTAGTCAAACCGTGCTAAACTTTCTCACTTCTCAATCTTTTGATCACGAGAAAAAGGCTGGACTTGGTTTCAAAGGCAACAGTAAGACTCACTGTTGTGTTCGAAACCAAGACCCAACCAAAACTGACTTTAGAAGGAGAAAGTATGCCGGCCTTCCTGAATATGTAGTTTGCAACTATTGTGGCAAGACAGGACATGTTTTTCATGGATGCAACAAAAGGCTAAATGATTTAAACCAAAACACTAAAATTGTCAAACAAATATGGGTTAGGAAAGATTTGGTGAATCAAGCAAGAAACAACAAGGGACCCAAATTCATTTGGGTTCCTAAACTTAAGCATTAAAATTCTTGTAGGGCTTGGTGAGAGGCGGCTGCAATTGGTACTTGGATAGCGGATGCTCACGTCATATGACGGGAGATAGAAACCAATTTCTCTCACTTGAAGCTTATGATGGTGGCACGGTAACTTTTGGTGACAACAAGAAAGGTGAAGTAATCGGTATTGGAAAAGTTGGTAAGTCATCAAATGTTTGTGTCGACAATGTGCGGCTTGTCAAAGGTTTGAAACACAATCTCTTAAGTATTTCTCAACTTTGTGATCGTGGAAATTTGGTTGAATTTAGTGCTAGTCTTTGTCGAATCATCGATGCTACAACTCATGAAATCATTCTTGAAGGTAGACGAGTCAAAGATGTGTACTTAACAGACCTTAACACCCTATCTGGACACACCATGTCTTGTATGAGTGTCTTGAAAAATGATCCTTGGTTATGGCATAAAAGATTTGGTCATGTTAGTGCTAAAACCCTTAACACAATTAGGAGACTTGACTTAGCTGAAGGTTTTCCTAACTTGAAGTTTGAGTTTGATAAAGTGTGTGATGAATGTGCTAGATGTAAACATGTCAGAAGTTCGTTTAAATCTAAGAAATTCGTGAGTACTTCTCGACCTCTTGAATTATTACACATTGACTTATGTGGACCCATGAGAGTAAGAAGTCGTGGTGGTAGTCGCTATGTGTGTGTCATTGTTGATGATTACTCTAGATTTGTTTGGACTTTATTCTTGAGCTCTAAAGACGAGGCATTTGATGAATTCTTGATTTGGTTAAAGAAAATTCAAAACAAACTCGATACAAAACTTGTTGCAATAAGAACCGATCATGGAACTGAGTTT
>JAIUZE010005465.1:0-16652 GCA_022085475.1 Heliosperma pusillum
AAAAGCGGTCTTCGGAATATCAACATCTCTAACTGGAATTTGATGATAACTGGATCTCAAATCAATCTTCGAAAAAGTAGAAGCACCCTTTAATTGATCAAACAAATCTTCAATTCTCGGTAAAGGATACCTATTTTTTATTGTAATCCGATTCAATTCACGATAATCAATACACAACCTCATAGAACCATCCTTCTTCTTCACAAAAAGAACGGGAGCACCCCAAGGCGAGGCACTTGGTCGAATAAAACCCTTTTCAATCATATCATCCAACTGCTTCCTTAATTCTTTCAATTCAGACAGAGCCATACGATAAGGAGCTTTGGCAATTGGACCAGAACCAGGTACAAGATCAATAGAGAATTCAACGTCACGCTCGGGAGGAATCCCGGGCAAATCTTCGGGAAATACATCAATGAACTCTCGAACAATAGGCACATCTTCAATACTTGGCAAAGAGGTATTTGAAGAAGTCACAACACACAAGAATGCTTGATGACCTTTTCTAACCATACTTACCAACTTCAAAGCGGAAATTAAAGACACACCTTTACGGGGATGAGATCCCTTATAGGTTATTCTAACACCTAAAGGACTCTTTAAGAAAATCTTTTGATCACGACACTCGAACCTAGCATGATACATAGCTAGCCAATCAATACCTAAAATAATATCAAACTCTCCTAGAGGAAACTTAAGGAGATTCGCGGGAAAGATAAAACCCGAAATAGATATAGGTACATTTGGATAAAGGGTTGAACAAGAGATAATATCTCCGGAAGGTAAGGATATGGGAGTATCCTCACTAGATGTCGGTTTGATTGATAATTTATTAGCATAGGTTGATGACACAAAAGACATTGAAGCACCGGTATCAAATAATATAAGACACGGTTGCTCTAAGATTGAGAACATACCCGTAATAATCTCAGGATGAGCGTCGGCTTCAGCACGACTCATGACAAAGATTGAACCCTTAGGTTTAGGAGGAGGAGGGGGCAACTTCCGATCGGGGCAATCCTCGTAGCGATGACCACCCTTTTGACAAAAGAAGCAAAGATAGGGTCGATTGGCACACGGCACACCAGGATGGTACGGAAGCCTACACCGGTTGCAAAAGCGACCTTGCGGTTGAGCTTGAGGAGCATAGGGCTTATGAACCACATTTGAAGTAGCTCTAGGAAGAAAAGGAGAAGGATTCCTTGTATTAGCATTGGAAGAAGGATTAAACCTCTTCTTGTTAGCATAGGAATTTGAAGAAGACGGAATAAACGGCCTCTTCCCATAAGCATTCGGCCTAGGAGCATAAGAAGGAGAGGGATTATTCATTAAAGCTTCATCCCTTATAGCCTTCATTGAATTTTCAGCCCACAAGGCATCATCGTAGAGATCTCCAAAGGACGCAATACCCCTTCTCACCTTACTTTGAAGCACGGCATTCAGCTTATTACGATAATAGAAAGCACGATCTTCATCATCACGAATAAGCGTTGGCGCGAAATGAGCGAGCTTATTAAACTGCGTAGTAAAATCTTGAGCCGATAGGTTGCCTTGCTTAAAATCTATGAACTCCTTGAGCCTTTGTTGTTTAAGCTCTTTGGGATAAAACCTACCCTCCACAAGAGCCTTAAAGCAAGCCCAGTTAAAGTCCTCCTCGAGAGTTGTCGTGGCACTTGTGATAGCCCACCAGTTGTCTGCTTCCCGCACTAGAAAGTGCTTGGCTATCCTCACCTTATCCTCTTCCCGGACTTGGTAAAGATCAAACTGCTTCTCCATCTCACGGAACCAGTCGGATAGCTCCGTAGGATCCGGCTCTCCACCATAAGGCACTATCTTACTCCTTGCAATTTGACCCGCCACCCATGCATAACCACCTTGTTGATTGTCCTCCCTTCTAGGGTGAACTTGGTTGGCATTAGCTAAAGCGGCATCTTGCTGATTTTTCAGCACTTGAGCAAGAGCCTCCATCATAACATTCTCAGCTCCACTTGGTCTAACCATCTTCATAAGAAACAAAACAACTTAAGTTACTCCTATCAATTAGCATAAACAAATAGACTACCAATTAAAATCCTTAACTTCTACCCAACTCTCTCATTTATTATTTCAAGGTCAAGTAGTTTAAGTTAGGGTTCACGTGTGTGCGTCGGGAGCGATCAAAGCTCTGATACCAACTGTGACAACCCTCGCGAATGCGGAAATATAAAACATACAAGCATGTGAAAAATATGCGGAAATACGGTATTTTAAAAACTTTTAAACATGCAAGATATATATAACAACGAGGTGTGTCAAAATATTACAAACTAAGTACGGAATATACAATAAAGAGACGAGGCCTCTTAAAATGTTAGCAAAGAACAAGTGTTTATCCAAAACTAGCTATTATCGTCTAGAGGTGAACTTCCAGGGACAACGCCCGCTAGCTCACACCCGAACCCCAAAATATCAGATCCAAAAAGTCATCCATAGCAAGCAACCTGTTCATCCATGAAAAACATGAATGCCACAGTCAGTGGGGAGTAACTCCGGGTTCTCCCAGCCATATCACATCAAACGTACATATAAGGAAATACGAAAGTAAAGCATACATACATATATATACATGTGAATTGCGATAAGAATAGATAGGCAATTCTATAGATAATGATAAGATCATGTGGAAATCAAATCCGTAACCATCATGTATTCAAAGACTCGGGATAGACACTCTTAGGCAATCGAATACGCTCACTAGGGCTTACATCTCACCGTTAGCGGTATAAGATTGATAAGATTGAGACTCAACAGACAAACCAGTCAAGTCATGCGATGATTACACAAAATCCAACTATTATCATCCATTCACGAACCAAGACAATGACGGTGTCCAATCATGCAATGACCATGAACAATATCATGAAATCACGCATTCAAAGACGACTCAAGACGACAACTCTCACGGTAAATGAAACGCACTAGCATCGTGTACATGGCAAGTATGATTAAAGGCATCCACGGGATCACATTTCCCTGAACTCATACGCGATGCTTACATTTCGCCTATGTAGACTAATTTCCTCCTGGTAGGAACGATAATAAATACCCGGTCCTAGTCTAAATCTGGCCAGAATCCCGAAATCACATTTTCCGGTTCGACATGCGATCACGTTTCGCACCCAAGAACTCGGTCTTACAAAGAAAACGCCGAGTACCCACATTCTCGGTAGATCAATTCACGAAAGAGGCGGAAAACGAGCTCAAGCCTCATAACATGCGGTACGATACATGCAAATAATAACCCTCGAAAGTACACAACATTGTGACGGCCGGGTCGAACAACGCATAGCGTTCAACTCCCAACAACGTCGTCGTATGCCCACTTACACATGCATTTAAACAGTAGGATACCTCTCCGTTCCGACAATCCAGCCTTACGAACGGGAAGGTAGCCAAGGGAATGAGAATACAAAGCACAAGACAAAATCGTGCTCAAACCGTAACATATGTAAAAACCGACTCAAAGTGGGAACATATCGAAAACCGTCACAAAACATGTGATACATGCGAAAGAGATATCATATATCCAAAACATGAATATTATAAGACATTACGTAAAATTATACGATAAACCGATCATGCGAACTATTATAAATTACGAGTTTTAAAAGTCAAAGGAAAACAACACAGCCGTGTTGCAGGCCGGGTAAATGACCGGTGGCCGGTGGGCCGGCTCAGAACACAGGCAAAATCCCAAAAAAAACAGAGAAAAGGGGTCTGGGCCGGTCGGTAGACCGGCGGCCGGTCGACCGGCACAGACAATCACACCAAAACTCAAAACTTCAATACTGATGTGTTCCAGGCCGGTGGGTTGACCGGTGGCCGGTGGGCCGGCCTAGAGCACCTCTTATGCAAAAATTCAATTTTCCAAATGAGTTACTGGAGTGTTCCCAGCCGGTTGGCAGACCGGCGGCCGGTCGACCGGCAGGGAACCCCAGTTCACCCGAGAACCTCTTACACTTAACCAATTCATTTCCAAATCATTTCAATTCCCATATATACTTCAAATAATCATCAACAATCAATATAATTCATCAACATTCATCATATAACATCATTTACTAATCATAGCATGGTTTCTAATCTTCCTAATCGTATTCTAATACGATTTTCTAGCGTATAACATGTAAAACACGTAAGTGATACCGAGTAACCCTTCACCGTTACCTTTATGCGACTTCACTAATCGTCAAGCTCCTCTTCAATAAGGTAATAGTCTTTGTCGGGATCTTGGAGGTCGCCACCTACAAATAGATCGTAAAAAGATGAATAAAGTTCATCTTGAGAAAGACGGAAAGCTTGAAAAGCGAGAAAGACGATAATTTTATTATCAATACGGATAGAGGAAGGTACGGGAGGAAGAATAAGATAAACTTACGTAAATTCTATCAAGTAACGAAGAAGTTACGTCAATTCCAAAAATCGAATTCAAAGAGGGAAAGTTGATTTCTTAGAGAGGAAGAAAAGTGTGTTTGATTTTGTGGTGAATGAGATATTAGGTTAAGGAGGGAGTAGTGTGAGTTGTGTAGGAAAAAGTCAAAGACGGTTTCAAAGTCAAGAAAGTCAAACCCGACTCAAAAGTCAAGAAAAGTCAAACTCGCCTTAAGACGGGATTTTCATGAAATCTCGCAGAAATTCCAAATACGAACTCGGAAATTCTAAATTCGACTCGGAACTTAAAATTATAAATTAAAACTTAAAATTACTGAAACGATTTCGTAAAATATTTCTATTAGAAAAATAGGGTACATTTCCGGGTGTTACATAAATGACCCGCTAACTCATCATAAGAAAAATCAAAATCCCTATTAAGCAACCGAAAAGACACACTCGTGTTGACTTCATCCCAATTAAAAGAACTAAAGAATTCAAGTGTTAATAGTTGGTATGAAAGCTCGTTAAGGGAATATAACCCACCAAACCCGATTTGGTCAAACATAACTAAAATAGCATTACCCAAACCGAGGGCATCAAGAAGGGAGGGGCACACACAACGAGTAAGGTCCATAGGACGACCCATAAGCATAGCAAAGTGATCATGTTTGTCTTGTGTGCTAAAAATGATCCATGGGTAAGTGGGGTTACTAGGAATCGCTTCTAGTTGAGGTTGTCGAATGATACGGGGTTCCCTACGTCGCTTACTACTTCCTACTTGTCTAGACATGACGAATTGAAGTAAATAAAGCACACAAACACCACAATATGCTCAAAAAGAGGGATTATCAAACCCTAATTCGTAAAAAAAACAAATTTGAGTGTAAAACGCAAGTAAGACGGAGCAATTAGCAATGTAAGAGTGATTAATTACTAAAGAACGAAGAAAGGAAGCAACAAACAAAAATTAAAAGCACAAAATTAAAGAATGAGAAGCAAACCCTAGATTCACGTTTTGGGGCAAAATTAGGGAGCAAGAACACCAATTTCTTTAAAAATTGCACTTAAAACAAGTAGGATGACGTTTTTTGATGCTAGTATGATGATGAATTGATTATTTGAATGTGTTTTAATGAGTTAATTGAGAGAATATGGGTGAGAGAGAGAAGAGTGTAGTCGAAATAATGAAGAAGGAAGAAAGAAAATTTGGGGAAAACCTGATTTTTATGCCTCGGGACCGGTCGGACCGGACCGACTCGATCGAGCAAGGGGATTCTGCTCGATCGAGCAACCCAGAAAACTCATATTTTTGAGTCTGCTCGATTCTCAGATAAATTGGATGCATGTCTAACTCGATCGAGCACCATGACCTTTGCTCGATCGAGCAACCCAAAATATTCAGTATTTTTCTTTTTCTCGCTCTTTCATTTTTCTTTCCATTCTTAATTCGACTTCGAATATTATTACCTGCAAGCACTTAATAAAATTGTTAGATCTCTCCCTCACCGCACTCTAAGCATAAAGTAGACCGATATTAAGTATCCAAACTAAATCTAATTAAACTATAACATTAATAACTAAGCTAATTGCTAACTAAAAGGCATTTTAAATAAAATTTACAAACGAAGTACAATTAAATACCGGGTTGCCTCACGGGTAGCGCTGGTTTATATCGGTCCCGCACGACCGTGTTACCTCAAAGTCATGGTGATTTATCAAGAGTGAAAAGGTCGACGACCTCTATCACTCCTATAAATGCCCCGTCATAATAGATCTTCAAGCGTTGACCATTGACTTTGAAAATTTCACCCTTGTCGGTTTGTAGCGTAACCGACCCAAACTTGTTCACCTCGGTAACTGTGAACGGTCCCAACCATCTGGACTTGAGTTTACCTGGAAACAAACGCAAACGGGAGTTAAATAATAATACTTTATCACCAATTTTAAATTCCCACTGCAGGATATGCTTGTCATGCCACTTCTTTGCCTTCTTGTAAACCCGAGCATTATCTTAGGCATGCAATCGAAACTCATCAAGCTCGTTCAATTGCAGAAGTCGTTTCTCACCCGCCAGTGAGGGATCCATATTAAGCTCTTTAATGGCCCACATAGCCCTATACTCAAGCTCTACCGGTAAATGGCATGCCTTACCATAGACTAACCGGTATGGAGAAGCACCTGTTAGAGTCTTAAAAGCAGTTATGTAAGCCCATAAAGTGTCATCGAGCTTACGACTCCAATCCTTCCTGGATTTACTCACAACTTTCTCTAGGATAGACTTAATCTCCCTATTAGAAACCTCCACCTGGCCACTTGTTTGCGGATGATAACTTAACCCCCGACGATGTGTAACGCCATATTTCTTCAGTAAAGTGTTAAGATGACGTTCATTGAAATGCTTCCCTTCATCGCTAATGAGAGCACGAGGGACCCCAAATCGGGGGAATATGATCTTCTGAAATAATTTTAACAACTGCTTTGGCATCGCAAGTGGGAGTGGCAATAGCTTCTACCCATTTGGAGACATAGTCGACTTCTACTAGAATATATTGATTACCATGGGAAGATGGGAATGGCCCTTAGTAGTCAATACCCCAAACATCGAATATCTCAACTTCCAAAATACCCGTTTGAGGCATCTCATGCATCTGCGAAGTATTACCCGTCCTTTGACACGCGTCACAATAACGGACAAATTTAGTAGCATCCTTGAGAATAGTCGGCCAGTAAAAACCCAACTGCATAACCTTAGCAAATGTCCTTGAGGGACCATGATGACCGGCATATGGAGAAGAGTGACAATGAGAAAGGATGGCATGTACCTCACCCTTTGGAATACATCGTTGATAAATGCCATCGGCACACTCCCGGAATAGATAAGGATCATCCCAAAAATACCTCTTGACATCGTCGTGAAACCTCTTCTTTTGCTGATAAGATTGACCCGGAGGCATAATTCCCCCAACCAAAAAGTTGGCATAATCGGCAAACCACGGAGTCTCGATGGTAATGGCAAGGAGATGATCATCAGCAAACAAATCATCAATGGGGATGGAATCTCTTCCTTCAAACCTTAAACGAGACAAATGGTCAGCAACCACATTCTCGGCACCTGACTTATCCCGGATCTCCAAATCAAGTTCTTGTAACAACAAGATCAAACGAATAAGCCGAGGTTTGGATTCCTTCTTAGCTAACAAATTATTTAAGGGCTGCATGGTCAGTGTAGACTATCACCTTAGAACCCACAAGATAGGCTCTAAACTTATCTAAAGCAAAGACAACCGCAAGTAACTCTTTTTCAGTGGTAGCATAGTTAACTTGCACATCATACAGGGTATTACTAGCATAGTAGATCGCATGTAGCACCTTATCCTTCCTTTTCCCTAAAACAGCCCCAACTGCATAGTCAATAGCATCACACATTATCTCAAACGGCAAATTCGAATCAGGAGACTGGATAATAGGAGCTGAGATTAGAGCTTGTTAAATCCTGTCAAAAGACTTAACACACACATCAGTAACCACAAACGGGGCATCCTTATAAAGAAGCTTAGTCAATGGTTGAGCAATTTTTGAAAAATCCTTAATAAAACGGCGATAGAACCCCGCATGACCAAGGAAACTTCTAACACTTCTAACATTCAACGGGTACGGTAATTGCTCAACCACTTCCATTTTAGCCTTATCCACTTGGATGCCTCGTCCAGACACTAAATGACCTAGTACCACCCCTTCAGTTACCATGAAGTGGAACTTTTCCCAGTTTAACACAAGATTACTTTTCTCACAACGTTGTAAGACTTTAGTCAAATTAGCTAAACAACTATCAAAATCGGTTCCATAAACACTAAAGTCATCCATAAATACCTCCATAATAGACTCGATATAATCAGAAAAAATAGCAATCATACAACGTTGAAAGGTGGCGGGGGCATTACATAACCCAAAAGGGCATGTGAAGGTAGTCTTTTCCTGATCGTTAGGATGAATGGGGATCTGAAAGAATCCCGAGTAGCCGTCTAGATAACAAAAATATTTATGACACGCTAGGCGCTCTAACATTTGGTCAATATAGGGAAGAGAGAAATGGTCTTTCCTAGTAGTTACATTCAACTTCCTATAATCAATACACATCCTCCACCCTGTCACTAGTCTAGTAGATATAAGCTCGTTTTTCTCATTAGTGACGACCGTAGTCCCTCCCTTCTTAGGGACTACCTGAACAGGACTGACCCACTTTGAGTCAGAAATAACATATATGATCCCTGCATCTAACAATTTCTGCACCTTTTTTCTAACTACCTCTTGCATAGTAGGGTTCCAATGGCGTTGACCCTGTCTACAAGTTTTATGGTCCTCTTCTAAGTGGATACGGTGCATACAAAAGTCAGGACTAATACCTTGTAAATCGTCAATGCTATAACCTATAGCCTTATTGTGCCTTTTTAAAACTACCAACAAATCAGTAAGTTGGCTTTCAGATAGGTTAGCACTGATAATTACAGGATTCATCTCATGGGAATCAAGAAAAACATACTTGAGATGAGAGGGGAGGGGTTTTAGTTCAGGTTTCTTTTCCTCTGTAACCTTAGGGGGGTTATCTAAGCTATACACCTTTTGTAACTTGCATTCCTCTCATGTCAGCAGGTTTTCCATCTTAACTACTTCCTTACTCCGTGAGCTTCCAGCTTCAGCAGTGCTGGAAATCAAGGCGATCTCCAGAGGATCCCTATTCAAACACAAAGAAAGACAGTCATCAATAGTTAAATCCACAATATCGACTTTATGACATGTCTCTTCTAGCATGGGGTGTTTCATTGCATTATCTAAGTTGAAAGTGTTAGTGTCATCCCCCACTGTTAGTGTAAGTCTCCCATTCTTAACATCTATAACCGCCCCCGCAGTATGGAGGAATGGTCGTCCCAAGATGATAGGAATTTGGGTGTCCTCAGCCATATCTAAGACAATGAAGTCAACTGGTATGAAAAATTTCCCTACTCTAACCGGTACGTCATCTAAAATCCCTAAAGGGTGTTTAATAGAACGGTCGGCCATTTGTAAGGTCATGGTTGTAACAAGAAGTTGACCCATATTTAGCTTTTTACATATAGAAAATAGCATTACACTAACACTAGCCCCTAAATCACAAAGGGCTTTATCAATAGCTAAACAGCCTATATTACAAGGAATAGAAAAAATCCCTGGATCCTTTAGCTTAGGTGGTGATCTGGATTGTAGCACAACACTGCATTCCTCAGTAAATGCAACTGTCTCCACTTCATTAAAGGACCGCTTCCTTGTCAATATGTCCTTCATAAACTTTGCATAAGCTGGCATTTGAGTGATCAACTCAGTAAATGGTACACTCACTTGCAAATTATTGACCACTTGCATAAACCTTCGAAACTGTTTATCGAGGTTGGATTTATCTTGGCGGTGAGGAAAAGGAAGTGTAATGGTGATTGGCTCGGTTTCTTTTGCTTTTGAAGGTGAAGTAGGGGACTCGTAAGTCTGATCAAGGTTTGCTCGATCGAGCAGCGGGTTGCTCGATCGAGTTTGTCAAAACAGGAACTTTCAGAAAGTTGTCGAGCAAAATTTTCGGATTTTTCCTGGGTTGCTCGATCGAGCAAAGGGGTTTTGCTCGATCGAGCAACCTCCTTTTCAGCCACTTTTTCGCTATTTTCCGAATCTTTACGAGCAACTTCCATACTTTCATCGTTCTCATCCCCTTTCATTTTCGGGCCTTTGTAATGGGTCCCACTCCTCAAGCTAATAGCATTGGCTTGTTCATGTGGAGGGTGTCCTTGAGGGGGAAGATTACCCGGTTGTTCGTGTGGATTTTGAACTGCCAATTGGGCAATTTGAGTATCCTTTATCTTGTTATGTGCGAGCAATTGAGAGATCTGAGCATCTTGCTTTTGTTGTATCATAGGACTTTGCTGCAACATGGCTTTCAATTCGGCCATATCATTACTTGGAGGTGGTGGAGGTGGAGCTTGTTGAAAGTTTTGGCCTCCTTTGTGACACCCTCAAATTTGCGGAAAGAAAAAAATAATTTAAATACATAAAAGATACGAATACATAACGAAGGTGTCATAAATAAAAAGGGTCATTACAGAACGGAAATAATATTCTACAAAAGAAATATACAAGACGGGAGACCTATCTCCCGTATAAAAACGGAAATAGAAAGAGTGTATAATATTATACAACCTAAGAACCGAGTATAGGTCCAAGGTAATACTTCGCTCGCTAGCTCGTCAATGTACCCCAAATATGCATTCACCACCTGTTCGACCGCATTAAATATAAACACGGAAGCCACAGTCAGTGGGGAGTAACTCCGAGTTCTCCCAGCCACGAAATGTCGAGTTTAATTAAACATGAATAACATAAAAGTAATGTATATGGAAAATACAAAACTTAACATAAATGATATGCTTTTCATGTTATGAAACAATTAACTAACATATAACCTATCATGTGAAAGCTATCATGTGAATCTGATAATAAACTATAACAAGAGGTAGGGAAGCTGGTATGCTAGCTCAGAGGTTACCCTGTAACATGGCCATGATACACTCAAACCCTAATCAACACGTAATCATGTGAATCAGTTAACAATCAGTAATCCAAACTCTATCAACCTTAGCCGGCTTGCATCTCACCTTCTAAAGCTCATAGAATCATCAAACATGAAAGACCAATACTTCTACAAACAGGCATAAGTTCTTAGAACCGTCAATAGTCGACTGTAACTCGAGTCTATACCACGAGGTAGGATATACTTAAATATTTAGGCTCAGCGGTCACTCCGGTAACATGGCCCAAATACCAAGCACACATCTAGGCTCAGCGGTCACACTAATGACATGGCCCAGATCCAAAGCACATATCTTAGCTCAGAGGTTCCTCTCAGAAACATGTCCAAGATACGACTCAACCCTAAACCTAGACTGCGCAGACCCAGAGAAATGCGGAAAAACATCGCATCCAAGACCCATGATACAATCACATGAGTACACCCTAAGAAGATCCATCAAAGGGGTTGGCTAGTACTTAAACTGGCTCCATTTCCCAAAGTGGAAACAATGGCAGCCATACCCCGACTTGGATATAAACCCACCAAGCCGGGACACAGAAGCTATCAAGCGGCAAACTCCATATGCTCGTTAAAGATAGTACGGGCCTATCAATGTCATGGTCCAAGATACTCATTTAGAATTAGAATGGTCAAGACGCCATATACTCATAATTCTCTATGGGTACTTAGTCAACACGACACCAACCATATAATTAAACAGTCACGGGAAAAACTTCCTATCATGTGACTAATTGCATATAAATCATATTCAAATATCATATCGCCTCATATCTACTAAGGCTTATTCATTCATTCATTAAATAAAACCTTACCTGAAGACAAATCCCCGACCCGAGTCCCGCGACGGGTCATCAGTCAAAACGGGGCTGACTAGATCTTAGTTTGACCAAACCCGTTTGGCCAAACCGGCTAGAAACAGAGTCTTAGCCCTCGAGGCTTGAACATAAGAATCATCATATTCAATTCATGTTATTTCATTCTATTTCTAACATGTGAATTATTAAATCATACCACCACCCGCTTGACTTAAAGGATATCAATTTAAACTACCATCTCGTATTATAATTTCTAACATGTGAGAAATAATAATTTAATGAAAAACCTTTTAATTAAATATTTTACTTATTAATATTTCTCACTTGCTAATTATTACAAAACGCGATGAAATAACAATAACTCAAAAACCGTCACAAGTCTAAGGAAGGGGACCCACGGGCTGATTTGGGCCGACTTGACACGGGCCTGGACTGGGCCCCACGGCTGGTTTGGGCCTGTTTGGGCTGTTTTAAAGACTTTACTAAAACCGTTTCCTAATATTTCCCGCATGCTTTAACATAATTAAAACCCGTCAAAACAATAACCAAACAATCAAACATCGACACAACCCAAAGACCAAAACCCGGACCAATCCAGACCGGACCAGGACCGGCCTGAACCGGGCCTGAACCGGCCGGTTTGGGCTGGTTTTTCCGGCCAAATTCCACGGTTCAAACAACCTCCATTCCAAATTAATTCTAACATGTTTTTAATTAACAACATCCATTTTTAACATCCAATTCAACCATCATGCATATTAAAATCATGATTATGAAGAAATCATAAAAATATGTCAAGGACACCAACATGTTTATAAATTCATACAACATGATAAAAATGATTACTTATCATGTTACTAATTAAAAACCGTAAATCATAAACAACAACTAAAGATATGTAACATTTTTCGTCGAGTAACTCGGAATCGTTACCTTAGCTAGCTAAAATCAAGTAGCACCAAAATAATAAGAACTAGGAAAATAAGAAACCCGTCTTCTAGTCTTCTCCCAAAATATACGAGTCACCAAACTCGTCTTCAAAATCTTCCCCTATAAGAAATGACAAGAAAACATTATTAGAACTTAAAACTTGATTTTCCATAATTAAAGTGTTGAAAACGATTTTGTCGGAATTTAAAATAAAACGTACTTGAAGATGGAGAGCGAAGAGGAGATTCTAGAAATATAAGTTAGGACGGATTTGAATAGAAATGAAGGTTTTATGAGGATTTTGCTCAAGAACGACGAAGAACGAATGAAGAACGACGAAGAACGTTCAAGAACGATGAAGAACGATTAATTTGATCTTAAGTTGATTTGTTGGAAAATGAAAAGTTGTTAGTGAGTAATGAAAAGAAAGAAAATATCAAGCTTTAAGAGAGGAGAAAGAGAAGTGAGAAAAGAAGAGAAATCGGGTCTGTTTTTAAGCGATTGCGGAATTTAAGTTGACAGACCGATAAAGTTACAAATATCTTAGATATTATTAGTAGTTTAATCATATTAATTAAAAGATCTAACATGAGTGAAAAATAGGTGACATGGGGCGTGTGAAATGGGTAGGAATCGGGTCTGATTTTGAGCGATTTGCGTAATTTAAACGGACGGATCGATAAAGCTACAAATATCTTAGATATTTGTATTAGTTTAATCGAAACAATTAAAATATCTCAAGTGAGGGGAAAACGATGACATGGGCGTGTGACTCATGCCAAAGTCGAGTTTCGGGTTTGTTTCGGGATTTACGATGAGTCGGGAATAGTTAAATGATTCCCGGGTTTAAACCGTAAAACCTTATTATAAATTCCGAATAAATTCAAAATAATTTTATTAAATTATCATAAATTCTAATAAATCTAAATAAAATTAAATCAAAAATATTATTTTTTTAAATCAAATTTCGGTCTTCAAACTTATAAGGCGAGTCGGGAAAATTCAACGAAAGTCAAAGTCGACTTAAAAGTCGAGAAAAGTCAAAGATGATTAAAAAGTCAAGAAGAAAAGTTTAGGACGACTTTACAAGTCAAGAAAAGCAATGACGACTTTTAAAAAGTCAAGGAAAAGTCAAAGACGACTTAAAAGTCAAGAAAAGTCAAAGATGACTAAAAACGGTCTTTTCATGGAATCCCTCAAAAATTCCAAATACGAACGCGGAATTTCAAAATAAGACTAGGAACAAAAATTTTCTATTTGTAAAACTTAAGTTCTACTGAAAAGTGTTAGTAAATATTTTTACTAGAAAAATCGGTATTTTTCGAGTTGTTACAATCACCCCTCCTTTTAAAAAGTTTCGTCCTCGAAACTTAGAAGAAGGAACGTAACATATATGTAGGTCTATTTCAAAACTGAAAAAAAATATATTCATAATAAAAATTACAGGGTCTTATCACTGGGCGGAAGGTTCTCGTCAGCTGTTAAGAACATCAACGTCCCAAATCAAAGACTTTAAAAGATACATTTTCGCATCAATAAATGAGAAAACTAGTTATCGAACGTCTCCAATAACGAGTCTCAACACTCCTTGACGGTAAAATACTTGAAATCATAAAATAGTTTCAAAAAGCTTTTAATTCAAAACTTTCATAGTAAGGATAATAACTCTATTATCTATTCCTAAAATTTCTAACTAAAGCTTATAGTAATCTATCTATAAGAAGTGATATTGATAGAAGGAACGGAATATTCGAAAAATAAATCGAATAGAAATAAGAGAGGAAGAAAGAGATTTACCTCAAGCAAAGAGCTCGGGATATTTAGCTAACATTTTAGCTTCGGGTTCCCAAGTTTCTGATTCGACGTTTCCACAACGCCAAAGAATACGAACTAAAGGTACCACCTTGTTTCGTAGTTGTTTGTTAGCCCTTTCAAGTATACGAATCGGCCTTTCTTCCAAAGCCAAATTAGGTTCCAAGTCCAACACTTCCTCTTGAATAACATGACTCGGATCACTGATATACTTCTTCAATTGCGAAACATGGAACACATCATGAACTTTACTCACGTTCGGAGGTAATTCCAAACGATAAGCAACGGGACCAACTCTTTTAAGCACGCGAAACGGTCCAATATATTTAGGACTCAACTTTCCCTTCACTCCAAACCGTTTCACTCCTTTCATTGGTGACACTTTAAGGAATACCCGATCATCAACATCAAACTCAAGTGGTCGACGACGAACATCGGCATAAGATTTCTGTCTATCTTGCGCGGCCTTCATTCGCTCTCGAATGACTTGAACTTGATCAATCGTTTCAGTAACTATGTCGGGACTCAACATATGATCATCCTGAACTTGATCCCAACAAACAGGACTACGGCACTTCCTACCGTATAAAGCCTCGTACGGTGACATCTTTATAGAAGCATGATAACTGTTGTTATAAGAAAATTCCACCAGAGGCAAACACTTCTCCCAAGATGTATGAAAGTCTAAGGCACAAGCTCGAAGAAGATCTTCCAAGGTTTGGATTGTTCTCTCAGTTTGACCATCAGTAGCGGCATGAAAAGCGGTGCTCATCAACAATTTACTACCCATGGCTTCTTGTAAGGCTGTCCAGAATCGGGAACAGAATCTCGGATCACGATCTGAAACTATATCTTTAGGAACTCCATGGTAGCGTACTATCTCTTTCACATAGGCACCCGCTAAAACATCTATCTTCCAAGTTTCTTTGATAGGCACAAATCTGGCACACTTGGTTAGACGGTCTACAATAACCCAAATGGCTTCCTTTCCACTAGAAGTCCTAGGTAAAGCCATCACGAAGTCCATAGAAATAGACTCCCACTTCCAAAGAGGAATTTCCAAAGGTTGCAGCAAACCTCCGGGTCTTTGATGTTCAATCTTCACCCTTTGACAAGTAAGACATCTACTAACATACTCCTTTACTTCAATCTTCATCCTAGGCCACCAAAATTGTGGTCTCAAATCTTTATACATTTTGTCACCACCCGGATGAATAGATAAGGAGAAAGGTGACTTCATCAAGTATTCTCTTTCTCAACTCGGCACTTCTCGGAACAAAAATTCTACCATGATATCGAAGGTAGCCATCATTATCCACCACACAATCTTTAGCTTGCCCAAGTGATAGTTTTGCTCGAATGGCGATAAAAGTAGCGTCCTCCGGTAAACAAGTACGAATCTCTCGATAAAAATCAGGTTCCGCAGTCAAAGCACCAAGATAATCAAACCCTTTCCCAACAAACTGTATCTCCAGCTTCTGAAATTTGGTTACTAGTTCATCGGGTAAAGTACCAAGAGCATTTAATGAATGACTAGTCTTTCTACTCAAAGCATCTGCCACCACATTTGCTTTTCCCTCGTGATAAATCAACTCAGCATCATAATCATTCACCAACTCTAACCATCTTCTCTGTCTCATGTTCAATTCTTTCTGAGTAAAAATGCACCTCAAGCTTTTGTGATCGGTGTATATTCGGCAATGAACTCCAATAAGATCATGTCTCCAAGTTTTCAATGCATGTACCACAGCTGCTAACTCAAGATCATGAGTCGGGTAGTTCACTTCATGAACCCTGAGTTGTCGAGAAGCATAAGCAATGACTTTTCTATTCTGCATCAAGACACATCCCAAACCATGCTTTGAAGCATCACAATCTACATCATAATCAGCTTCATCATCTGGCAAAGTTAAAACCGGTGCGGTAGTCAATCTCTTCTTTAATTCCAAGAAGGCAATTTCACATTCATCGGTCCAATGACTTTGCTTCCTTCTTTAGCATTTGAGTCATCGTCTTGCTATTTGGAGAAATCTTCACGAAACCGACGATAATACCTCGCTAAACCAAGGAAACTC
>JAIUZE010005467.1:0-15731 GCA_022085475.1 Heliosperma pusillum
TAATGCTCACTAGAAATGGAATGAAAACCATACTTGTGCGTTTTTGATGTGACGCAAATCATAAGGAGAAACTACACACACCTAATTGGGATTGGGTATAGATGTACCGATCACTGGAGGCTCTACCTTACCGTGTATGTAGTTTGCCAAAGTCAAGATCAAGCCTAATAAGTCTAAAATCAATCCCTCACCCACTGTGTACAAGACATCCCCATGTATGCAAAATCCCGTCAAAACCGTGAAACATTGGCTAAAAAGCTACAATAAGGGAAATGCATTGAGGAATGACATTATGCACAACACAATTGGGTGGACAAAACACACAATTTTTTTTCTTAATTTTTTGATTTTTTTGGATTTTTCAAATTTTTCAAATTCAATAAACAACTAGACTAAATAAACAACGACACAAACAAAATCCCTCCCCCAAGCTAGAATAACACATTGTCCTCAATGTGCGAAACGGGTTTAAGCGCGGAAAACACAAAGAAGGACAACATAACCAACAAAGGAATGGGGGACGACTCAACAAAATGGTAAAGAAAGAAAAGAAAACATACAACCGTGCAGCAGCTCCCCCAAGCTAGCTTGAAAACGGGGGCAAAGTACAACCCAAGCACCAAAGTACCTGTGATGAACAAGCTACTACAATACTAGATAAAATTATTGTCGTATTCTCAAAGCTATTAGAACCAAAACCAAATGAATTATTTAAAAATTAACATTATTGAATTGTCGAACAAAAATAATTTATTTCATAACAAAAATATAATAAAACACGGGTTGCCTCCCGCGAAGCTTTATTTAAATGTCTTGCTAGACTCTTTATTAATGAAAATCATTCTTTGTGCCTTAAAAAGCATGTCAATGCCCTTAGAAGTCGATCATATACCTGCGCATGAGATATACAAAAACATATGTAAGCAATTGACAAGATATAGGCATGAAATATTGAAGGTAAGAATTGATATATCTTATCATTGTGCGCATGACAAACTTCATAGATGAACACTGAACTGCTCCACTCGTCAGTGAGAGATGGAGTGAAATGTTTAAGATCATGGAACAAACAATTAGTTCCCAAAATATCATTAGTGGACTCTAATTGGGGGTAGGGTGAATCAAAGGATTGGGAATCAAAAATGGGTGGTTGATCCCACTTAATTTCAGGGCTAGGTTCACAAAACCCATTATCATTTTCAAATAAATCCGGAATATCTTTAGCGAAGGGATTTTCAAAGAAATCTGATGACTCGATCAACGACTCTCCATGGGAGTCACAAATGGGCTTAACAACATCCTTGTCTAAAGTCTCGACTACCATATGGTCAATATCAATAATGGGGGTCTCAAAATTGTCAAATGAAACGACACTAGAGTGACTTTCAATAGAAAAGGTTGGACCATCATCATCGTCATCTATTAATTCATATGATTGGGGAGAATTAGACTCACATGAGGGGGCTGAAAAAGCATAGGAGAAAATAGACTCACATGGGGGGGGGGGGGGGGTTAAAAAACATAAGGAAAATTGATTAACTTACATTTTTTAAACGTGGGTTCTTCCTTTTGCCCTTTGAGCATTTGAATTTGAGCCATGATTTCATTGATTTGCTTTTGGATTCTCAACCGCCGGTGCGTTTCTTCCCGAGATTGGGATGCCATAAAGTCCAAGAAAATCCAAAGTTCCTCTCCTCTCTTCTGATAAAGACTTCCACCACTCAATTGCATAGCCAGGCTACGACACTCAATGAGCATTCCATGAAGCACGACATGTCTCATATAGATCTCATCAAGGGTATACCCAAGAGAGATAGTATGGTTATAATAGCTATAAAATCTGTCGAGGTATTCATGGAAAGGCTTATTCTCGCATTGTGGAGGTTGGAAATAGATAGTCATTGAGAGAAAATAAAGCAATCCCTTTGAAAGAAAATATTCCTATTACCTGAAAAGAGTCACTATACTACAAGGAAAAGGTGAGAAAATTCTCAAAGAACAAGTGTTCCTCGAGACAAAAGAAAAGAAAAAAAGAGAAAAAGACAAGGTAAAACTCTACTAATCACAAATAAACAAAACCGTGCTCCCCGGCAACGGCGCTAAAATTTGACAGGGTTGTCGCATACCCTAATCAAAGATAAATAACCCAGACTAGGCTAACAACAAATTAATGTAAATAGGGAAGTAAGGGGTCGATCTCGCGGAGACGGGAGATACTTGTGAATAGTTATGGTTAGAACTCTACCTTGTACGATTGGCAAATGCTTGTCACTAATTAATAAATACTATAATAAAAATGATAACAATGCAATAAAGAAAATAATCTAGGGAAGTAGGTTCACACATGTAGATTAACATATTGATGAAATTGGATTTAGAATATGCAAATAATTCATTGTGAGTTCGTAAGAATAATGTGTTCATTACAATCATAGATCAGATGCTCTAGCAGGCTTTTAGGCAATTTACTAGGTCTTAATCCACCATGTCATGCTTTGTCTATTCAATTCACGTATCTCTACCTTGGAAAAGAATTCCATTCTAGTCAATGATTTTGGCCAAAAATCGTTAACCATCATTACAATCCAAACATGCATACACACAACGTTTTAAAAGCACAATTTCTTTTATCCATTTATCATCTTTTAATAAACCTAACATGGCTACCCTACACCCTAGAAAAACGACTACTTATGCAAGATTAACAATGAAAGGGAAACTAAGATTATAAACTAAGAATGGTAAACATGATAAAGGAAATACTAAAAGAAAATGAAACTATAATGTAAACACGAGAATAAAGATTACGGGAAAGGATGAGCAAAGATTGAAATGGAATAAGAACTTGAATAGGAAATGCAAACCCGGAAACTTGAGTTCCAATTACAAGTAGAACCATACAATTGAAGAGAACTTAGAACTAAACTAAACTAGAGAAAACTAAAACTAAACTAAACTAAGAAAGATGAGAGAAAGAAGAAAAACTAAACTAAAGAGAGAAGTGTTGTGTATGTGTAGTTGTTGTTCAAATTGTGTGTGATGCATAGGCTATTTATAGGGTTGAGAGGCTGCCCAAATGCGTCCGGATTCATACCCTAGACAACCTAATAAAGCACTCCATTAAGGCTTGGTAGAAGAAGAGCCAAGAAGCGTTCATCAGCAGACATATCCGATCGGGTTTTTGGATCCCCGATCGGGGATTTTGTCTGTTCAGAACTTTGACTTTCGTTTGATCTTCCCTTGGTACGTGACTTTATCTACCTTGACTCCATTGACTTTAGATTCGAACGGGGACGTAACAAACACCTCTTGGGCCTCATTTCATCCCCTATTTGAGCTTGATCATGTCCCCAAGGGTTAAGGGTCGGAGCATGAGGTTTGAGACGACTTTCGTCGACGAATAGCAAAACCGTCGCAACTTGTGCATATGAGCTCGGAATGACTTGAAACTTGTTCCCTTTGACTCGGAACCTCTAGATCTTTATATTATGCCATCTTAACCTCAAGTAATCGTCCTTCTTAGCTTCTCCTTGCTCATATTTCCTTCAAATGACGGGATTTGAAGTAGAAACGACTCAATTCCTACAAATGACATTAAAGCACGAGAAATACTGCAAAGGAGAGATTAACTCATAAAACGACTTCTTAAAGTGAATAAACCATATCAAATCGAGCTAAAATGAGGGGATAAAATCATACAAATATTCACTTATCACATACTATTCCCTAACCTTGTTCAAGGTTCACCATGGGTACATGTAAGTCTATTTCCCCACGGAGTCGCCAAACTGTGATACACGGGTTCGCGATCCTTTCCGAGCCGTGGCGCGCGTGGAGCCAGGGACAGAGAAACGAGGGACAAGCGTAGAAAAACGCATTTGTGGAGTCGCCACTAACTTTTGTGGGAAGTTGGAACCGTTCGAATACTTTATGTCATGCCAAGACGCAAACTAATGACATGAACACCAAGAACTCGTTACCCTTAGCATTCTATGTCTAGAATGACTCTCGTTGATGCCAATGAACATGGATGTTCAGAGAGATCTGGAGTAAGGGGTGAGAGTACGTATTACGAAGTTCTTAAATCGAACACCTAATCTCGTCGCGTCGATAGCGGCCTCTACTAATTATTAGGGAAACTCTTCTGTAATTAATATGTTGTCGATTATATGCATGTAATGCAACATCCACAATTTAATCCTAACATGTGAACTAACTATGTCGGTTAACAGGTAGTTTAACTTTCAATTGAGTCGAAATAGGAATTTAGAATAGATCGCATGTGAGAACATAATTAAATCATACAATACAATGAATAAATATACTATAAAAGAATTATTTCAATTGATTACAACGGATACGGGATATATGTGGGAAATATGCCCAAAGAATAAAGGTTTACAGAAAAGAATAAAAGACTAAACGAACGGACTAGCAGCGATATTAGAATTAATATTCGATTAATTAAGCAACTAAGAGTACGTCGGAGCGAAAAAGGGAGTTCAGAGACAACATCCAACCCAGAATAGGCGCAGCGTGTGATGCGTCCTCTGGAAGAGGCGCATCACTCTGTGCGTCTGTTATTGGTTTGGGTTCTGGCTGTGAAGCCAGAATTGCAATCAGTTAGTATCGTTTGTGATATTTACAGTTTATTAATGATCTACAAGTGGAATTGAAGTGATTTAATAGATTAAATTACACTAAATTTTTATCAAAGATGAATCCTAGAGATTAGATATCGAATGGATCTAACCTCTAAAGATACAATTTGATCTTTAAATGACAAAAAATCCACTAATATTGATTATTAGGGATCTAAGACGAACTATAAAAAAGGTGATTTAAATAAAACTAATAAAAAGGTTTGAAAAGGTTTTTACATAAATCCGAAATGAATCTTACATAATATGAAATAAAATATTAAATAAAAGACGGGATTAAACACCCTCAGACTTACATGTTGACGAAAGGAGATTGACTAAGTTAACATTTTAGTGATAACTCGACTCGAATGTTTGGAAAGTGCCCTCGTAAGAGGATCGAAAACTGATTGATTAGATTCATTAAGTTAATTAAGTGTAGTTGGTCAAATTGGTAGGTCAATGCAATAACGTGACGGGAACCCAGAAGGATCTGAGCTTATGTGGTCGATTGATCAAGCACGTAGATGTCAAAATGCTTAGATCAAGGTCTAAAATGCAAAGAGAGAGAAAGAAGGGGCAGAACACTTGCGTGCCTTGAAAGTGAGCACGAACCTCTCCTGTTATAGGAAGAAATCTGAAGAGTTTTGGAATCACTCGAACACGGGAATAAATCTAGAAAATATTCCGAAAACTGGCAAAACGAGCTGGGGAAGAGGCGTGTAGGCACTGTGACCCTTGGAAGAGGCGCAGCGCCCGCTGCGTCATTTCTCAAGCTGTTTCCTACTTTGAAAGAGGGATTTCCGCGATTCTTTATGGAATTGAGGTAGATTTTAAATTCTTCCTAAATAAAATACGGATATATTTTATTAAGAAAGATAAGTTTGGAAATATTAAAATATCCGGAATAATCTCGAGCGTTCAGGCACGGTTTTAAAATACGGTTTATAGATGATGAAGCGGTTTTTGACCCGGACTCAAAAATGACTATAATGACTTTCAAAACGGCCGTATCGGCACGTAGATGACGACGAAGGGGTAGACACAAATGTTTGAGCTATCACTTGACGACAAACCTAAAAATTGTCATAAATCGTTTCGCATACTAAACATGCGGCCCAATCATAACTGGGTGGTTGGCGGAAGGCGTAGATTCGAGGTATCTACAAATATCGACTCAAATCCGTCAATAAACATCATTGCACACCACACAAGGGTATCATATCACTCAATTAAACCACAATAGCAGAATTAGTTCATCATTAATGACTTAAGCACAAGTTTAAGCAACAAGAAGGTAATTTATTATCAACACTACCAATTTTCATCAATTAGAGACTTATAAGATGAAATTCAACAATTAAACAAATTGTAGTCATAGATCTATACTAACATCTACACAAGAACTCATCTTTAACATAAAAACTAACCTAAAACACATAGAAAAGCACATAAAATGTGATACCGAGTAACCCTTCACAGTTACCTTTTGCGTCTTCAACCCTCTTCTAGGTTGTCCTCCACCAAGTAGTAGTATTTGTCGGGATCTTGAAGGTCTCCTCCTACAAAATTTGACATAAAAGTTGAAAAATTTCATCTTGGAAAAAGAGGGAGAAATGAAAGTGAGCAAGATTGGACTTTTCTTACCTTAAAAGAAAGAGAGGAAGAAAAGAGACAGAAAGAGCTAAAAATTAAGAGATTTGAGTGAGAATTGAGTGAGTTGTGGTAGTTTGAAGCTTGAAGGGTTCAAGCCTCAACAATGGTGAGAGAGAGAGGTTAGGGTTTTGGTTTGGTGAGGATGAAGAAGAATATTGTGCTGTGATTTTTGAGTGGAAAATGGTTGATTTTTGGAATTAAGTTGAGTGAGTGGAAACATAGAAGAGCCCAATACAATATTGGAAGTCTCACCCACATGAAATTACGAGTAGAACCCAAATATGGGCTTGGAGTCTATAAATTAGACAAGGATTTTACCCAACAAACTAAATTCTAATTTAAAGCTAAAATAACCAACTAATAGTAATATAATATTTTTAGATTATAATTGCTAAGATTGCGGGTGTTACACAGTATAGTTTTTGTTGTTTTGATAATCAAACAATTTTCTTACGTAAATAATAGTTGTGATATTAAAAATATTACATAAGATCTTTTTTGTAATCTTCCAAGATCTTATAATATACTTTCCAAAAACTGAAAAAGATGATGTGGACGCTTTATGCTTGAAAAAAGCTTCTTATATATATAATGATTGGTTTTAGGATGGAACCTCACTTAATTGAGGGCCGGTCTCATGCACTTATTTCTATAAGTCCGCTACGGAGGACTCGCCAAGTGGTATCAGAGCCAACGGTTCGGCTTGGGACCGCAAGGTGCGATGTGGTGATGGTTCTCGAGATGACGCGGAGTAGCGTCGTGGTTGCGGAGTAGCACCATCGTTGGACTCTCACCCTAGGTCGGCCAGAGATGCGGAGTAGCCTGGTTGGCCTGACACCGGGTTGTGTCGGGTGCGGAGTAGCGCCAAGTGAGGGAAGATTTCAGCACACACACATGTGAAAGGGGGAGATTGTTGAGGTTCCTTCCCATAAATGTGTGAGTGGTATTATTCTACATTGTTATAATATAAGTGATGGGACTCATTTTTAAGTAAGTGGGCTACTTCTCATATTAACAATTGGTTTTAGGATGGAATCTCATTTTCTTGTGGCTTGGTCTCATGCACCTAATTCTATAAGCCTGCTGTGGAGGACTCAACAAGTGGTATCAGAGCCGACGATTCGTCTTGGGACCGCGAGGTGCGTTGTGGTGATGGTGCTCGAGATTACGCGGAGTAGCGTCGTGATTGCGGAGTAGCACCATCGCTGATCTCTTATCTGTGGTCGACCAGAGATACAAAGTAGCATCGTGTGGAGTAGCATGGTTGGCCCGACACAAGGTTGTGTCAGGTGCGGAGTAGCGCCAAGTGAGGGGGCGTTTCAGCACACACACACACATGTGAAAGGGGGAGATTGTTGAGATCTCTTCCCATATGTGCGTTAGTGGTATTATTCTACATTGGTAGAATATAAGTGAAGGGACTAGTTTATAAGTAAGTGGGCTCTCCTTTTATTACCAATTGGTTTTTGCTGTAAACTGTATGTGACAGACTGACAGTAAGTCTGACTGTTACTTGTTCGTCTTTGCAAATGAAGTAAAGACTACAGAACGAACCTGACAGTATTCAGGACCGTTTCTTTAGAAGAAAACACGAAATAAGCAAGTAAAGCAAATTGATGCGGAAAATTAATAAACGAGAGATCAGCACAATAGTTTTGAATTGGTTCGGCCAACTCTTTAAACGCCTACAACCAATCTTTTTCATATTAATTTGATTAAGTGATCTACTTCGACTACTTGATACCCTTTAAATAAAAAAGACCGACAACCTACTCCGATGCGAAATGAGCTTAAGACTACTCCGTCTCAAACTCGACTCTTTATCTAAGAAAGTTACAAGATCAACTTCCCCGATTTTGTTCTTGTGAAAAGAACAAAGGCGAATTAATTAAGATCTAAGTATTCTTGATATGAGAGTACAATTCTGAACGCAACAATTGTCATGTCTGAAGCTTGAAACTTTTGAAATCAATTTTGCAATGAAATGTGTTTCATTTCTCTCGAAAGTTTTAACGAAATGAGAAAGGAGTGCTCTTTATTTTTAGGGGAAGAAACGATTTGAAATGATTAAAGAAATGCGTTGAGAGAGTCAACTTTCAAGCAGTTGAGCAAAAGCGATGTCCCTTAAATAGGGTTTCCATAAGTGACAAAATATCAAAAACAAGAGAAAGGGTGGGCTGCTCAAGAAATTCGAAAAGAGTTTTACTCTTTGATTTTCCAAGGGTGAAAATCATATATGACACACACTTAAAGAGACAAGCCAAGTTTTGCTTTTTGTGAAAAAAAGTTTGTCTATGCAATTTTAAGGAAGATAAAAGTCCTAGACTTCTAATTAGACTCCTCTAATTAGTTCATTAAATTACATTAACTTAATGATTTAGGATCTAGTTATCATGCATGAAAATATAAAAGCAAAAATATAAAGATAAGATGCAGTTTCCTAACATTGGAATTTCGGTATAAATGGCACAATAAGAAACTCTTTTCTTATTGTTCTTGAGCATATAATTAGTGGATGATCCTCCATAAACTAACCCTCAAAGTAGAAGGTCACTTTCTTGTTGCACCCAAGAATCCACTCAAAAAATCTTAGCTTATTATTAACTAGATAATAAGTAAGAAATAATACTACTAATATTATTGTATTACTACACTAGTAATATGTAGAGAATATTAGTGTATAGATTAGTTTTAGAGAGATGTTGGAGGTTTTAGAGAGAAGTAAGCAAAATAAGCATAAGAATCAAGTGAATGAAATTGAACAACAATGTTCAATATAAAGGCCAATATATGGCCGGATCCCATGAGCTCTAACAGAGCTTTATTTTGCTTATTTTTATTCTCATGCAAATAGGTAGTGTGTGGGTTTCAATATGATCATGTTCATGTCTCATACATGTCATAATTATGTGTTGTAGTGTAAATAAAGAAAAGAACAACCATAACTGTTTTACCACTTACACATTTCAGCCCCCACTAGCAAATGTGGTCCATTTTGATTTTTCATATTTGTCCCACAAATACTTATAACCATATGCTTAATTATCTTGTATAATTAAGTGTTAATTTGATCTTATAACAATTATATGACTCAAAGTAATATATAATATATACTTAACTTTTAAGTGATATTTTACCGTTATATCAATATATAATGGGTCCCACAATGCCCAGTTAATTTATTTTACAACTCCTTGTAAATATAATTAACTAGTTACCTCTATCTCAAAATATATGCTTAACCTCAACTTATTTAATGAATTAGCGATAATTACTAAATTAAATCTTTTTTACTCGTATTAAAATAAGACGTAAAGTTTATTCAGTCAGTTATCGTATAATTGACTAATAAACTTAAGTGGAATGAGTTCCTAACTCAATTTCCAATAAATAACTCTCGTAACTAAACGTACATATCAAATATATGTAATGTGCTAATTAACTGTATCATATACAAATAATTAGTTCCACTATTTGGTTTTCATCCTATAGGTGTGACCGAAAGGGATCAGTTGATCACCGCCGTCATACGACAATAACATCTAACTCTAGTAAGCTGAGCGTTATCGATTTACGTTAATCAACTGACGTGGAGTATCAAAATATACTAATCATGCCACGTATAATCCAAATGAGATTTATTATATAAATGCACTATTGTGGAGGACACTTACTCCAACAATCTCCCACTTGTCTGATACAAGTTGTGCATGTAGCAACACTATTGCGGAGGACTCCTTTTCCTACAATATCTACCACTTGTCTCGACAAGTTGTGTGATACCAATTCTCTTGTCTCTTTTGAGTACATCCTCCCACTCATTGCAAGGTGTCTTTCAGGTCGCACTTGCGATTGAAAAATATAAATAGAGTGGTTTTCTCGATTTGGGAGAGTAACTGTCTAACTGGAAAATCTACCAGATATCTCTTCCGAGCGTGGCCACGCATTTCCACTCACTACTCCTCGAGTGGCCCGAAGATGTTAATACCCAACGTGGGTGGACAAATCTTGTTGACTCATCTTACACTGTATAATGCAGATACCCATGACCCAGAAGATGCCCATCGGTCTCCTTTTACGGCAGGACCTAGGACAAAAACCAAAGTCAATCGAAAACTACATTGACTCAGGTAAATGGTCGCCAGTCTAAAGAATCGACTCATAGGAATAAAATAGAAATCCCCGCCACAACCAGGCTTCAACAATTTTGATAATGGACTCTATTATGGTCACTGCCCGACAGAGTTTCTCCACAGTCTGTCTATGTAAACGACCAGTCATCTCAGTGACCCCATGGTGCTGAACCAACCATCGACCGACTTACAATCTAGTCACTTCGAGACGTCACCTCAAAAGAGTGACTAGGGACAAAACACTAAGTTCATCATGTTCACTTGAATTAGGTTCAACTTTTCTTTCAACCAATTCGGATAAACAAAGTATTAAAATTTAGTCAAACTAAATAAAGGAGTTTTCTAATGAAACTATAACAATGAATGCCATTATCAAATATATGGAAAAATTGATATGCTATCAATAATTTTATATCCCATAATCTCCAGCAATTCAGGTACATGTTTATGAGTACGTGTCTAGGTTTGAATCTAGACTTAGGCCCCTTGGCCTAAAGGTAGCTCCCACTGGTTTTACCAGTATCATGGGATACATGACATTTCCGTTGATGGAATATACTCCATTTCCGTTGTGAAATCCGCAATGATAAACTGTCTAGAACACTTCCAGTGGATACATGACATTTATATTTGGAAATGTCACTCCTACTTGGAACCTTTCCAATAGTCCTTTCTGCTTGGTACTTTTCCAACAGATAAATCTTCTATAAAATACAGCCAGTTCGTGATTTCAAATCACCTTAATCAGTTTGGAAACTGAAGTTTGTGTAAATCTTTATACGCAACTCACTGTAAACTCCAAACATATGGAACATATATTTAGTCCTTCGCAAGTACTTAAGGATGTCGGATTGAGCATACATCACAGCGTATATAATCGATTTGATTGCAAACGACTCGTCATGCTCAAAGCATGCGAAATGTCGGATTGAGCATACATCACATCCGCTGCGGAATCAAAATGAATTAATTATCATGTGTTCAACTTCCTTGAACTAGTCAAAGATCTTATCAACATAAGAATTTTGACTTAATGCTAATATCCTTTTAGATTTATCTCCATAAATCCAGATATCTAAGACATGTATTCTACTTCTCCAAAATCTTCCATCATCTAAAATGATCAATATGTCTTCACATATAAGACTGATGAAAACCACATTACTCCCACTAAACTTCATGTATCAACATAATTCCTCGAGATATCGAGAAATATTTTATAACATGATTGACACACTAATTCCAACTCTTTAGTGCTTACTTAAGACTTTCTCTTAAATTTGCACATTCTCTTAGGATTGATTGGATCTTTCAACCCTGTGGTTGATATCAAATATTCAACCTCTTCTAGAATCGCATTCAAGAAGGCGGTTCTTGAGATCCAATTGCCATCATACTATTATGATATGCTTTAATCGCTAAGTATTTTCGAATGGATCAAAGCATTGCAATTGGTGCAAACTCTTTGCCTATCAAATTATCTCTGAAAACATTTTAATGTTCATCCATGCAGATTTTGATCTTAAAAAATCTATTTACACTGAAGAGGTCGTACTTCTTCAAGTAAAGTTTACCAGGTCACATACATGACCATCGTGCATGGAGTCCATTACGAACCGCATAACTCTAAGCCATAGCATGAAGTTGGGACTATAAACAGCCTTTTTATATTTTACAGGTGAGTCACTTTCTAAAAGTAATATGAATTCATTACTATGAATGATTTCAAAATTTTCACCTGACCTCCAAGGTTCCGTATAAACAACCACTGAACAAACAATGAGGAAACTTTTTTCGGATCAATGGCTCAGTTTGTGGGTCTTGAAACATTTTCTCCCACTCTGTCTTATCAAGAAATAATCATATTTTTTATTGAAAGACAGCATCACGAGCCACAAACTCTTTGTTCTCGTGGTTAATGTAGGATTATTGAGCACTTGTTTCATTCGGATAATTTACAAATTAGGTACGCTACCCATACATATTGTATATGGAATAAAATCCAACTGTTTTAATGTGCTTTGATATGGTGGGAAAAGAAATGATAGACAAAATAATAAAAGCCCAAGGTTAGTCAAGTGGCTCAGAGTAACTTGACAAAGATAAAACCATATCGTATAAGGTTATGTTTCTCTATTCAACAACACCTTATCTCATAATGTGTGTTAGAGAAGTTAACTCGTGAAACTATTTCACAATACTTTTGGTGAAAATCAAAGTCAATACTTAGATATTTTTTGTTACGATTTGGTCGTAAGTCCTTGATCTAATACTCTTGGTGGTTAACTACTTCACATTGAAGCTCTTTGAACTTTTCAAAGATTTCTCTTAGCACCTCATTAACCAGAATCAAACACAATATCTACTTAAATCGTTGGTAAATAAAGTGAAGTAGTCTTAACCATCTCTGGTTGTGTTTGTTATTGGACCACACATATTCTTATGTAATAGGGCCAATAACTTACTAGTTCGATTTCTTTTTCAATAAAAAGGGCACGAATCATCTTGCCTTGAATACAAGATTCGCATGCACCATAAGATTCAAAATCAAATGGTTTAGGGATACTAGTCGATACTAGCCTCTTATGTGCTACACAATCCCGAATTAAGATTAGATTTGGGTCACCAGTTTTGGAGCCTTTTACAATCTATATGACAATTGTTTTCTAGTTTAGGTCAAGAATATAATTACCTTTGATTGTTATGACATAACCATTGACCAAGTGTAGGTATAAAAAAGAGAAAACGGTTGTTCCAATCACAAAAGTGAAACACTCTGTGTCTTACACAAAAGTTGATATTCTTATTTAGAGGTCGTGTACATAATTGTTGGAGTAGGTGTCCTCCAAAATAATGCGCCACATTATAAATCTCAATAAGGAATATAATTGGGATATTTATTGACTATATATATATGATTAGTCAGTTGATTAATGTAAATCAATAACGGTTGGCTGACTAGAGTTTGACGTTATTGTCATATGACGGCGGTGATCAACTGATCCCTTTCGGTCACACCTATAGGATTAAATCCAAATAGTAACTAATTATTTGTATGTTATACAGTTGATTAGTCCATTACATATATTTGATATGTACGAGAGTTAATTGTTAGAAATTGAGTTAAGAACTCAAATTCGATTAAGTTTATTTTCCAATTATGCAATAATTGACTAATAAATTTATATCTTATTTTAATCTGATTAAATAAGATCTAACTTAGTAATTAATCGTTAATTTACTAAATTAGTTGAGGTTTTACATATATTTTGAGGTAGAGGTAATTAGTTAATTATATTTACAAGGAGTTGTAAAATAAAATAACTAAGCACTGTGTGACCCATTATATATTGATATAATGGTAAAATATCACTTAAATGTTAAGTACATATTGTTTATTAATTTATGTCATATAATTTTTATATCATCAAATTAACACTCCATCACCTTGCATGAGAATAAAATAAGAAGAAAAATCACCTACAATTGCATGTAGAGGGCCGGCCATGTGCCTATATGAGGCCAATTGTTGTTCAATTTTCTTCTCTAATTCATTCTTGATTTTCCTTCTACATCTCTCTAAAACTTCAACCTCTCACTAAACTCTCATAATACTAATATTTACTAAGTATTACTAGTGTAGTAAAGTATACTAATATTAGTAGTATTTTATCTATCTTATTATCTAGTTAATAATAAGGTTAGATTATTTGGTATCATCTTGGTGCAACTTAAAGGAGGTCTTATACTTTGGAGATTGTTCTAGGATCATCCTTGATTATAGTTCAAGATCAATAAGAAGGAGTTCTTATTGTGCCCTTTTTATTTCCATTTCAATGTGAGGAAATTTCTTCTTTTATATAATGTCTTTATATTTGCATGCATGTTACATAGATCATTAATGTGACAACCCTCGCGAATGCGGAAAGATAAAACATACAAGCATGTGAATTATATAGCGGAAAATACGGTATTTTAAAAACCTTTAAACATGCAAGTTATATAACACGAGGAGTGTCAAAATATTACAACTAAGTAAGGAAATACAACAAAGAGACGGGGTCTCTTAAAATGTTAGCAAAGAACAAGTGTTTAGCAAAACTAGCTAATATCGTCTAGAGGTGAAAACTTCCAGGGACAACGCCCGCTAGCTCACACCCGAACCCCAAAACATCATATCCAAAAAAGGCATCCAAGCAAGCAACCTGTTCATTCATGAAAAACATGAACGCCACAGTCAGTGGGGAGTAACTCCGGGTTCTCCCAGCCATATCACATCAAACGTACATATAAGGAAATACAAAAGTAGAGCATGCATATATAAATATACATGTGAGTTACGATAAGAAAAGATAGGCAATACAAGATATAATTATAAGATCACATGGAAATCAAATCCGAAGCCATCATGTTATTCAAAGACTCGGGGAAGACACTCTTAGGCAATCGAATACGCTCACTAGGGCTTGCATCTCACCGTTAGCGGTATAAGATTGATAAGATTGAGACTCGACAGACAAACCAAGTCAAGTCATGCGATGATCACAATAAAACCACATATTATCATCCATTCACGAACCAAGACATTGACGGTGTCCAATCATGCAATGACCATGAACAATATCATGAAATCACGCATTCAAAGACGACAACACAAGACGACAACTCTCACGGTAAATGAAACGCACTAGCACCGTGTACATGGCAAGTATGATTAACAGGCATCCACGGGATCACATTTCCCTGAACTCATACACGATGCTACATTTCGTATATGTAGACTAATTTTCTCCTGGTAGCACGACGATAATAATACGGTCCTAGTCTAAACCTGGCCAGGATCTCGGAATAAACGGGTTCCGATTCGACATGCGATGACGTTTCGCATCCAAGACTCGGGCTTACAATATATATGCCGAGTACCCCAAATTCGGTAGATCAATTCACGAAAGAGGCGGAAAAACAGCTCAAGCCTCATAACATGCGGTACGCTACATGCAAATAACACCACCTCGCAAGTACACAACCTTTGACGGCCGGGTCGAACAACGCATAGCGTTCAACTCCCAACAACGTCGTCGTATGCCCACTAACACATGCATTTAAGCAGTAGGATACCTCTCCGTTCCGACATTCCAGCCTTACGAACGGGAAGGTAGCCAAGGGAAGGAGAGTACAAAGCACAAGACCAAACCGTGCTCAAACCGTATCATTTGTAAAAACCGACTCAAAGTGGGACATAGCAAAAACCGTCACAAAACATGTGATACAAGCGAATGAAAATATCATATATCCAAAACAT